>CABHPR010125818.1:7887-19658 GCA_902168415.1 Peromyscus melanophrys | reverse complement strand
AAAAAAAAAAAAAAAAAAAAAAAAAAAAAAAAAAAAAAGCGTCAGGGAGTTTGTGGAGACTGAGGTTGGGAAAGCAGGCTACATCAGTTAGGTACCTGACAAGAAACCAATGGCACACTTACTCAGACAAGTTTACCCAAACAGAATCCCATCACAGGGCTATTATAGAGTCCAGCAGAGTTACGGGGAACTAGGAAGACTGGGAGGGCCCAGGGACCAACAGCTGTGACATGCTATAATCTCCCTGGGGCCTGAACAGGCCGTGTTAGCACAGTCTTAGATGGGCTGAGGTTATGGCCGAGGAACCAAATGACAGGGCTTTTATAGCGCTCAAGAAACCAAGTCACCTGGTCTACAAAGCAAGTTCTGGGACAGCCAGAGCTATTGTTATACAGAGAAACACTGTCTCCAAAACCAAGTGTGTGTGTGTGTGTGTGTGTGTGTGTGTGTGTGTGTGTGTACAAAGCTGCTGCCAGAACCCTAGTAAGGAAGGAAAGAAAGGAGAAATACATACCCATTCCTGGTTCCACTATCAAGCTCTCCAGCTTGTATTGTTCCTTGACTACATCCAGAACCAGAGAGCCAGGAACCCTGGGTTAGATGGCCAGCACACAGAGCAGGATAAAGAGCCGCAGAGAGTGAACCTGGGAGGCAAGTGGAGACTGAGCCACCCAGAAGCAAGTGCACCAGATGCTGTGCTGAAGCATTTTCAGGACACCATTATCAAAAAGAAATAAGCATTGAAAAGAAACAGAAGATCCATGAGTGTCCATGAGTTCTTTCCATACTACTGGTGATAATTAGTGGCTGTTCCTAATGGCCACTGTAGGAGGTGAGCTAATAATGGCTTCCACCCTTCTGTAGCTCAGTACCAACAAGGCCACTTTCATTCCCTTGACCTGCCCCACAGACTTCTGGCCCCATATCTGAAAGGCCTTGCACCCACATCACCAGCCTGTCTTCATTGCCACTAGGCCATATGTGTTTGATGGAGGAATTACTCAGAGAACCATAGCCACCATCTCACCTGCTTCCCACCTGTAATCTAGGACTCTTAATTGGAAGTGCCAGGAAATCCAGTTCAAACAGGTTTAAGTCAGAAATGGAGGAGAATGAGAGAATTTATGGCTCTCATAACTTAGGCATCCAAAAATATGGTGTATTCAATCCTGGCTAGAGCTGTATCCTGGGATTGAACCCATGTCATCTGAACTCATTCTTTCCTTGTGTCTCATCTGCGCATCTCTGCACTCCTGGGTTGTTTTCAGTGGACACAAGACTCCCCTGGCTAGCAAGCTAGTTCCCAGTATTCAGTGTTTTCCTGTTCTGCACAAGTAAGAGAGAGGTTCTGATCCCCATCAGTTCAAGCTAAGCATCCCAGACTCCCCCGAGGCTCCTTCAACCCTAATTAGGTCATAGACTCATACCTCAACTAAGTCCTGAGACAAGGAATTGGCCAGATGGAGTCACTCCTTCATCCTACCCTGTTCCCTCAAACTTCTCCAGTAGCTGTGGGGGGACTGCTGCACCTGGAACCGGTTGAGAGTTAGGAGGTATACTAGTTTGTGTTGTTGTTCTTTTACATTTCCAGTTTTCATATTATATATTAATTATATAAGGTGATAGATTTCATCTTGGCAATTCAGTACATGCACATAACATCTTTGGACCACTTTCATCCCTATCATCCCCTCCTCCTTGCCTGGTCCCTTACCTCTTCATAGTACTTCACTTTTCACTTACATGTCTTTGGTTTGTTTTTTTTTTTTTTCTAGTTTCTACATATGAAAGGAAACATGCAATACTTGTTTGAGTCTGACTTATTTTGCTTCACATGATAATCTCCAGTTCTATCTGTTTTCCTGCAAATGGCATAAGCTTTCTTTTAGCTCCCCTGAGTGTATAGATACAGCATTGTCCATTCTTCCGCTGACAGGCACATAGGTCGATTCCACAACATGACCATTGGGAATGGTGTCATGATTAGCAAGGCTGAGTTAAGTTTGCTTCCTTCAGGTATATACCAAGGAGTGGTGCAGCTCAATCATGAAGTTGCTCTATTTTCAGCTTTTTGAAGGACCTCATACTGGTTTCCAGAGTGGCTGCACCAATTTACATTCCCACCAACAGTGTCTAAGGGTTGTTTTCCGTCTTGGGTTTCACTGTGACATGTTAATATATAGGTGTCATTATACTTTATGTTTTTCTGTTGATAGCCATTCTGAGTAGGATGAAATGAAATTTCAGTGTAGTTTTGGTGTGCATTTTCCCTATAATTAAAGATGTTGAACACTTTTTCATATATTTATTAGTCATACATACATACACATATATATATTTCTTTTGAGAACCATCTAGTCAACTCATTTGCCAATTTATTGATCATATTGCTATCTAATTACTATCTAATTATCTATCTAGTTACTTTTGCTGTCTAATTACTTTGAGTTACAGGTATCAATCCCATCAGGTTAAATTCTTCTCCTATTCTTCCCTCTCTGTCTTTACTGTCTTTACATTCTTTCTTTTGTTTGTTTCTTTTGCTGCATAGAAGCTTTTCAATTTGTTATACTCTAATTTGTCAATTCTTGCTATTACTTACTTAGCTGTTAGAGGCCTTTTCAGAAACTCCTTCCCTGTGCCATGTCTTGAACAGTTTTGCCTATAATTTTCCTCCAGTAATTTCAAAGTTTCAGGACTTACATTGAGATCTTTGATCCATTTTGAATTGGTTTTTGCACAGGATGAGAGGTAGATGTCTCATTTTAATGGATCTCCATGTTCCCCAGCATTATTTATTAAAGAAGTTGTTTTTTCTCCAACATGTTTTCAAAACCTTTGTCAGGAATCACATGGCTGTAATAGTGTCAGTTTATTTCTGAGTCCCCAATACCATTGTCTACATATCTGATTTTGTACCAGGACCATGATGGTCATGTCACTATGGATAGTACTATGATGGCCATGTCACTGTGGCCAGGACCATGATGGCCATGTCACTATGGCCAGGACCATGATGGCCATGTCCCATGGCCAGGACCATGATGGCCATGTCACTATGGCTCTGTAGTATAATTTGGAATTAGGTGCTGTGGTACCTCCAGCATTGTTCTTTTTGCTTTGGATTGCTTTAGTGCTTCTTGGTCTTTTGTACTTACACATGCATTTTAGGATTGTTTTGTTCTATTTCTGTGAAGACTGGCATTGGGATTTCTGTAGGATTTCATTGAACATGGACATCATTCAGTAATACAGACATTTTTATAATATTAAATGTGCCAATTCATAAACATGGGAGTTCTTTCCGTTTTCTAGTGTCTTTGACTTCTTTCTTCAATGTCTTAGTTTTTACCACAGAGGTCTTTCTTCTTGGTTAACTTTGTTTCTAGATTTGTTTGTTGTTGGTTTGTTTTGAGACAGGGTCTCTCTGTGTATCCCTGGCTGTCCTGGGGCTCTTTATGTAGAGCAGGCTGGCCTGGAACTTAGAGATCCTCCTGCTTCTGCCTCCCCAGTGCTGGGATCAAAGGCGTACACCACTATGCCTGACATCCTAGATCATTTTAAGCTATTGGAAATGAATTTTCTTTCTTAATTCATTTTTCAGGGAGTTTGCTATTGGTGTATGAGAAAACTGGGAGATCTAATATTAACAGCCAAAACCATAGATACTGAATGATGATGTCCACAAACATCTTGACTTTCATCTGCTCTGTACCTAGACTATTGCCTGGCAAGGATTAGTACATACTTGTAAGTTAAATCCTACTGAATTCATATGTCAGAAAAGTCATTGGAGTGACTGTTTAGCCATTTTAACCACATCTTAATCTATTTTCTACCAGAGACTAGGTGATTAATAAACAAAGCTTCATTCTGCTTTTTGTTCTGGAGGCTGCAAACTCCAAGGTTTAGGAGCTGCTTCTGCAAGACTGTTCTTGTTCATTGGAAATTTCTGCAGAATCTCAAGTTGGCACTGGCATTATACGACAAGAAGGATGCTCACAAGAAACAGACCCAAACTAGTGTTTAGAATAGATCCACTCTCAAGATAACCCATTAACCTAGGGGTTCTCAACCTGTGAGTTGTGACCTCTTTGGGAGTTGAATGACCCTTTGACAGGACTGGCCAAAGTCCAATGGAAAACACAGATATTTACATCACAATTCATAGCAGTAGCAAAATTACAGTTATGAAGAAGCAAAACAAAAATAATTTTATGGTTGGGGGTCACCACAACATGAGGAACTCTATGAAAGGGTCACAGCATTAGGAAGGTTAGGAACGACTGCATTAACCCCTTAATCCACAAATGGATTAGTCCTTGAGGGCTGGGTTCTAAATGGCCCAATTGCTTCTTAGGGCTTGTCTCTAACTCCTCAGAATAAGAATTAAACATGCAGAGTTTGGGTGGGATATTGAAATTATGGTAGCACATAGTTTGAACTTGACTAAATTTAGACAGAAACCATGGTAAAGTTTGAGAGAGCATGTCTTAAAACATTCAGCACACCAAATTTGCAGGAACAAAAGCATTCAGACCCTAACAGGAGGAGGAAAAGTAAGCAATGATTACAATGGAAGTTCAACTCTAAAAATTCCTCACATTAAAAAATACTATAGCTAAAAAATTCTCACACTAAAAAATACTATAGCTAAAAATCCCTCATACTAAAAAATACTGTCGCTGAAAAATCCTCACACTAAAAAATACTATAGCTAAAAAATTCCTCACATTAAAAAAATACTAGAACTAAAAATTCCTCACATTAAAAAATACTAGACCTGGGCGTTGGTGGCGCACGCCTTTAATCCCAGCACTCGGAAGGCAGAGGCAGGCGGATCTCTGTGAGTTCGAGGCCAGCCTGGGCTACCAAGTGAGTTCCAGGAAAGGCGCAAAGCTACACAGAGAAACTCTGTCTCGAAAAACCAAAAAAAGAAAAAAAAATACTAGAACTAAAAAAATCCACACATTAAAAAATACTATAGCACTAATATGTCTTTGGTGGAAACTGGATGCTTTTGCCCCAGAAGTAAGAATAAGACAAAGATGTACAATAGATGTTCTCACATCTATTCAGCATCTCAGTGGAGCCTTAGACAGTGCAATAGGACAGGAAAAAGAAGTGTGAGGCATAGACAGACAGACACACACACATACACAGAGAAAGACAGACAGAGATAGAGACACAGACACAGAGACAGGCAGGTAGTCCTTACTAATAGATGGCACAATTTTCTATGTAAGAAGTTATGAAATAACCCTTATTAGCAAGTTTGTTAGTTGTGAGGTCATCATACAAAAAATCATTTGTTATTTCTATATTATAATAATGTACAACTGGAAATGGAAATTTTTAGATATATAGATTAGCTCCCCAGGGCAAAAGATTGGACATACAGCTGATTCTAGAAAATTCCACATGCCAAAAAATACCATGCAGTTAATGTCATATCTTTTGTGGAATAGGAAGCATTAGGTTGAAATAAGTCAAGAACTCTGTGATTCAAAGGAAACCCACACTGGTTCATGGACTAGATGACTGAAAACAACAGAGATGTCAGGTCTCCCACAACTGGTTTATAGGTTTTACAATTTTGATCAAAACATCACCAGGACTTTACTCAGGTAGGTCAGATAACCTGGTTCTAAAATTTATGCCAAAATCAAAGGGATGAGACCTAAAATAATTTTGGTAAATAAGAAGAAAATTGGAGAATCATACTGTTATTCTAACACGGTTAGTTAAACCAATATAACAATCATGAAAGGCCCGCACAGATCAGCTCAATGAAGCAGAAAAGTGATTCCAGAAATAAACTTGCAAAAATGTGCCCAGCTGACACTTGACAAAGGTGCATTCAAAGAAGAAGGGATATTCTTTTCAGTAGGTGACTTTGGAATAGCTGGACATTTTAGGTAAAAAAAAAAAAAAAAAAAAAAAAAAAAAAAAAAAAAAAACACCCACAAACAAACAAAAAAATATTTTTTATAATAATAATAATAATAATAATAATAATAATAATAATAATAATAATAAAAAACAACTCACTAAGTCCAAATGGATCACAATTATAAAGGAAAAGAACAAAATATAAAACTTTAAGGAAAAAATGCTTAAAAGAAAAAAAGATTTTACTTTATAAAAAAAATAAGCCTTTTTCTTTATGAAAGACAAAAAAAATGAACCAATAAGCTGCAGAGTAGGCAGCAACCATTGCACATCACTTCTCCGATACATCTACACTCATATCCAGAATATAGAAAGAACTTTCAGAACTCAGTAGTAGGCAGACAAACCACCCAACTTCTAGATAGACAGTTGCTTCACCAAAGAGTATGTAACAAAGGAAAATAAAGACATGAAAAGATGTTTAGCATCAGATCCACTAGGGACCTGAAAATGACAACCTTCCAGTCCTGCCAGATACCTACAGAATGTCTAAAGTAAAACATAAAGTACCAAGTGTTGATGGGCAAGTGGAGGAACCAGAACTCCTACACACTGCTAATGCCACTCTGAAAGCATTTCTATGGGTTTTTATAAACTTAAATATACCCGTACTATCTCCCAAAATCTCATTCTTGGATACAGACCCTAGAGAAAGAAATATTTATAGTCATATTAAAACTGGTACATAAATGTTAACAGACAGCCCTACTCCTAACTACTCAAAATAGAAAACTACTCAGATGTCCTTCAATAAGTAAATGAATGAGCAAATTATAGTTTATATGACGCCATCTATGTGATAGTCTCAAAAAGACAAAGGCATCATTGAGAACAAAAGCCACATCCCTGAAGTTCCCTGAGCAACTTAAAAGCAGTTACAGCAAAGATTCTCCTTTTCCCTAGCAATTGTTTATTGCTTATATAAACTTAGGGAGGGACATTCTGAGCTTCCTAAATCTCTGTACATTTTGTGATCTTCCTGCACCTCATAAATTTCTTTAGCTTCCTGAGTATTTTTTCTATTTTTGTTATCTATTTATGTTTTTATTTTGTTGTTGTTTGAGTCAAGGATGTCCTGGAACTCATTCTGTAAACAAGGCTGGCCTGGAATTCAGAGATCCACTTTCGTCTACCTCCCAAGTACTGGGATTAAAGGCATGTGCCGCCGCCACCTGGCTAGCGTCCTGAATTTTATGAATCTCCCTCCTCTTTCTAAGAGGAAATGTTTCATTTGGGAGAAGATAGCTATCATGAGGAGGTTGGAAAGGTTTTCCAAACACCCATATATTGAGTTTTATAGTAGCCGCCATGGCAAGCAGGAGAGCGGAGGAGCAATGAGCGAAGGCCCAGCGCCATGGGCAGAACTCAAACAGTGGAGGAGCAAAGTTGGAGGAAGCCTGGGGTAAGCCAAGAGGCTTGCATGCTATTCTGTGTGGGGAATTGACAGGGCTGTGTGTAGAAAAGTGACTCAGCTAACTGTTGGGGTCTAGGACAGGTAACCAAGGGAGTGTGATTTCCTGGAGCCATGGGAAGGCTCTGCTGTTACGTGCACACCGTCTCTGCGGCAGCCATCTGGGACCTCTGCTTAGAGTCTGTTGTGGAGGAGACGTCAGCTCTCCCAACTCCAGCCATCTGCCAGTGTCATGTCTGTGGCTGCTTTCAGATGGAGCAGCCATCATGAGCTGTCAGATAACTCTGCTTCCATGATCATTTCCAGCAGGGGTTTCTACTTTCCCTGAAGAGAAGGACAAATGTGACGGGGAAGAAGGGGAAGGGGAGGTTGCTGACTTCATGTCTTACCAACTTCTAGTGCTCAACCTGTCTCGGGGTCAGGTGTCATCCTTCCTGACCTGTGACATGATAAAGATACAGGGATGCTGCCATTTACCCTCTGCCTGAAACTAGGAATTTGGCCCAATCGTGTGCCCGTATACATGTCTGCCCTTATTCTTTATCCCAAGTTGGCCCGCTTTCCTGTCCGCTCTGGGGTCTTCCACATCTTTCTGCCTCGTCTCTAAGCCTGGTCCTTGCACACATGTTGGTTAGTCTGAAGTGTGTTGTGAGCTGAGCTGAAATAAACAGAAGTTGGGATTCTTCCTGTTCTCAGTGGAAAATTTTGTTCCACCATCCACTGGGAAATGTCTTTGGGCCTGCAAATTTTTCACCCAAAATATCTCTATAATTGGAGTGGTTTTCTGGGAAGTAAGAATAACTGTAAAAGATCTGTATGTTCTAAAATATGAATGGTGGACAATATTGACTGAGAATGCAAAGTGTTTCTTATGTTGCATTTTCTCCTTTGGTTTTTATTTCCTAAATAACTTTGTTGAGGTTCTCAGAGCAAAGCAACCAAAAGTGAAAGGTTTAATGACAAAGTTTGGTGACAGAAATAGAATTAAATCCCAGATTCTTGAATTATCTTCCCGTTATCTGACTCTGTTTATATTTGTACCAGAGACCACAGTATTTTGGAAGTGCTGTTCTGTCTGCCTTTGCTGTTATTATTGTTGCTCCCCTCCCCTCCCCTGTCACTAGTCAATCACAGCAGACACTGACTGAGCTCTCCTCTGGGACAGGGGAAGGGCTGAGTCTTGTCTTCACTATGTCATTTAGTGCCCACAATAGCCAGGTGCCGCGGCTCCTTTAACTGATATGGATACTCACTGAGGTTAAGTCGTTTGCAGTCACACTACTAGAAACTGAAAGTGAGGACTCAGCTCCAGGATTGAAAAACTGGAAATTCCTTGCAAGAAATCAGGGAGGCTGGAGAAATGCCTCGGTGGCTAAGAGCCCTTTCAGGAGATCCAGGTTTGGTTCCCAGCACCCACACGGCAGCTCATAACTCCAATTCTAGGGATCTAACACTCTCTTCTGGCCGCTGTGGGCACCGGATACACATGTGGTACACATCCATGCATGCAGGAAAAACATGAAATAAATCGGACCCACTGAGGCTGTAAACCATGTAGGGATCAGGATCTTCCACAAAGCTTCGCAAAATGGTTGCAAGTAACAAGCATGAAGATCATTCTTTCACTAATGACAGATGATTTTTTTAAAGTCATTTGTTTTGATTGTTTTGTCTTCCAGAGCTTTGCAGGTAACATTCCTCTTTCATTTTTACACTGTATAAGTGAAAATGAGACTCTAAAACACGACCCTTGCAGGTTATAAACCACAGTCTGTAATCACAACTTTTCTTAAACCGACGAGTCTCCTTTTAAGCTGTTAATAAACATGTCTGGCTTCCAACTATTATTTCCAGATGGTGAGACATTCAGATCTGATAAGCTCTCCTACGGTCTACCAAGTGGAACAAATGCCACAGCTTTGGCAATCATTGTGCCGTGAATATGATGATGAAAAGAATAAGCAAGTTTCCTTATGTTGCTACCATCCCTCCCACCCCGGGAAAAGCCATCAGATCGTTCACCAATCAAAATGTAAATGGATCACACTCAGTGTTAGTATCTGCTTCCCCCGGCCCGTTCCCCCTTCTCCTCCTTTCTGTGTAGCCCTCCCTGGCTGTCCTGGAACTCGCTTTATAGATCAGGATGACCTCGAACTCACAGAGATCCACCTGCCTCTGCCTTTGGAGTCCTGGCATTAAAGGCGTGCGCCACCACCGCCTGGCTCTTCTTCCCATCTTAATCCATTTGTTCATTTATCTAGAAGTGTTAAAACCTAAGCTTTTTATGAAAGCTTCATTTTCATGTGTGTGTGTGTTGTATCCTTTTAATTGAATGTAATTCACTTGCGTATACAATTCAATGGTGTTTGCTGTGTGTAGTTTTTTTTAGTACAGCCATCATCATTATCTGATTTCCTATTTCTATTCATGTTCTCCTTCCCCTCCCCCATGGCAATGAGCATTCTACCGTCTGTCTCCGTGGTTTGTCTGCTCTGGACATTTTACACTGATGAAATCACATAGTAATAGCTTGTATGTTTGGCTTCTTTCTTTCTATAAGGTTTTCAGGACTCAGCTAGGCTGGAGTGTGTGCCAGGCAGTGCTGTGTCGCTCCTTATCGCTGAATAGCATTCCCCTGTGGAAATATGCCTTCCTTTGTTTAGAAGTTGATGGGCATTCAGGTGGCTTTCCCTTTTCGGGTATCATTACTACTATTGCTGTGAACATTTCCTGTGGGGTTCTGTGTGGATGTCTTTTGTTTTCTTGGGTATACATCTTATCCACCTTGGAGTGGACCCGCTGGGTTATATGGTAACTGTGATGAACTTTTTAAAAGTGCTGCCAGTGTTCCACAGGATCTGCTCCACTCTACATCCCACCCACAGGGTGGAAGGAGTCCAGTTTTCCCACGTCCTTACACATCTTCTAACTTGAGTTTGTTATTGTTGGTGTTTTAATGTGACCAGCCCAATGAGCATGAAATATTATCTTATGATTTTGATTTACTCATAACTAATCATTTCTTTTCATGTACCTGTTGGTCATTTTATATCTTATATGGAAATATTAACTTACGATTTTGATTTATTCATAACTAATCATTTCTTTTCATGTATCTGTTGGTTATTTCATATCTTATATGGAGATAAATGAATTCAAAATCTTTCCTTGTTTTGAAGTGGATTATCTTCTTTTTAAAAAGCAAACAAATCTTTATTGTGTAGAAATACGTAAATATTTTTAAAATCCCCAGGAAACAGAGCTGCTCTCTCATTTCCTCATCTTCTTCAGTGCCTCTGGTATAAAGGACATTATTATACCGCACTAAAACTCCGCCCAGATGTCCAGACAGTGCCCCATCTAGGTATTCTTGGGTATTTGCAAGCTGCGCTTTCCTGTAGCCATCTGCCAGGTGGTCCTTATGTTCCGTTCCCCATTTACGTTTCATCACTGCTTTTCTTGTCCACCGAGGAAAAGTTGGGGACCGAGGGGCTAAACTCATCACGAGTGACCCCACAAGTCCTGTGTCCCTTGTGACTGGAGCATCTGCTCCAAGCCCCAGAGGAATGTGGTTGTCTTTTTATTTTTGACCTTTAGAGATTTTGAATGTTATTATTTATTGGGATTGTATTTCCTATAACCCGCTCCATAATGAAAAGGAAACTTAATACAAGGATCTTTAGTAAATATATATATATCCATTAATTTATATATAGTCCAGCTTTAATAAATAAATTCTAATTAAGTTTTATATTAAGAATATTTTGAAAAAGAAATCATGATTCTTATGCTAACCATTATAAAATGAGATACTGATTGTAATATATACATATATTTAAACCTTTATTAAAATCTATGTATATAACATTAAATTTTATAGCTTAATCAAATTTTGTGACTAATGTTATGTTATGTTATATAAATAATTAGCATTTTAAGGTTTTATGAAACATTAATATACCCAAAGATATTATTTTAGTAGGTCTAAAGATGTTTATAGTACTCACATTAATAAGATAGTGTGTATGTATTAGGTCTTTTAGTATATCAATACTTACATTTGTAAGTCTGCATGTGCATTTTAATTGTGCATGCCAAAATACAATTTTAGCATATAACAAAAATATTTTTTTAAAAAAGGAGAACCAAAGTGGTCCCAACTTGTTAAAAAATTATTTTGACACAAACAACATATGAAAACAATTATCACAGACAGGCAGGACACAATTACACAAAATCTAGGTGCACCTGCTTTAGAAAAAGATGGTAGCAAGTTTATATAGCTCTGTTTCTTTAAGATGTAAGAAAGGCTTAGTAACACAGAAGATCAAAAGGTGAAGCTTATAGCACAGATTTAAGATTCTCTCTCTCTCTCTCTCTCTCTCTCTCTCTCTCTCTCTCTCTCTCT
>CABHPR010125816.1:0-28334 GCA_902168415.1 Peromyscus melanophrys | reverse complement strand
AGAAATTCTGATTTACCTACTTTACAGTGGAATAACTCAAAAGCACCCACAAAATAATGTTGGCTAATTCTTTTAAATGACTGAAAAACATATAGCATACATTCATGTGCAAAAACAGTAGGAAAGTACTCCTTTTTAAAGGTTATCTCATAATGTGGTTGATAGAAATAAGCTTTTTGTAAAAGCACACAACCTTCTGTAAGCCAAGAGGAAACTACGGCTACCACATTTTTCAGAGCATGTCATGATGTAACTCCAATTAGGAAACAATTTATTTTGTCCAAAGAGACAAAGTAAATGGCTTGCAATAGCAATCATTTTGCAACTGTCAGAGCTCTAATTCAATAGAAATATTTTTTCACAGATGGGTAGCTCCCAAGAGACCTAATCTCTGAAACCTTCCTTTAGAAAGTCTGCATTTAAAAAAAAATATGTGTTGCAACCCAGAAAAATATTTTTATATTAAGTCATATTCTAACACCCAAGTATAGGAACAAAGCTTTAAAAATAAAGATTATTCAACAACCCAGACAGAGTGAGCATAGGGGTATAACACTGGGAAGCATAGTTGTTAATAAACCTAGCACTTCTTCTACTAAATGTTCTCTGCTGCTGAAACCACAGAAATTCTAGAAAGAGAATATATAGAGAGAGGGTGTGAAAGAGACACCTCAGGACTACAACCTTAGCCCAAAACTCAGGTCTTCTGAGCCCCTCCACCCTGCACCATCTGTATGCAGTGCAAACAACTTTGTGGGAGAAATGAATGGAAATGTATACGAATCACTGAATTATTAATGTCCTTCACACTGGGAAGCTAAATGATGAAATGTTTCCCAAATTAGCTTGACATGAAGATGTGGATTTTGCCATCCACTAGGCTGTCATCAGAGCTGCTGAAGTTCTTTCAAGCAGAGGTCATACATAACTGAATAGAGTGTGGAAGGGGTCTGGCATGCAGTTCACAATGAAGCTTGTGTCAGCAGAAATCAGTGGGCATCACCACCCCCATAAGTAGACACACACACAGATCAAGTGTTCCCAAAGGAGTACCAGCATCTGTCTGCACACCTGAGTATCTGCTCCTTCAAACTGACAAAGGCAATTAAGCCGGGCATACTTTGTGTCTGGAGCATACAATTATTCTTTGTCTTAGCCAGGAGCCAAGGCGATGTCACTGATATTAAAACTGCCTTCTTGCCCTTTAACGATTGTACAAGTTCCTATGTTCTGTGCTCACATCTACGTATGCTTATCACACTCTCTCCACAGAACCATGCTTTCCTCATTGTCTTACATAACCCATGTTCTTTGCTGCATTTCTTACAGTATGTAGTACAGTGTCTTGTACTATGTGTCCAGCAAACATAATATAAACAGTATGTACTCAGTAATCATAGTAGGAAAACTATATTAAGCATCAAATATTATCTAGAATAATATCACACAAGTAGTTAAGACAAAATATTTTAATAAACATTCAGTACTCATTTGAAGATGGCATACTTATTGTAAAGTATACCTAAGACATGTTCATTAGAAATTTTAAAATCACTACACAGAAAAAAAAAAGCTTGAAGAGTTTGCATAAGCTAAGAATCGGTCTTCTCACATTCCTCTGGATAATTACAGTTCTTACATTACATATAAAATGCCTGTCAAGAAAAAAGGGGGTAGGGCAGAACAATATGCACAAAATATTGAAACTTGTATAAAATATGATATATTTATTTGCATATATTATTATACACGAAGCTTATCTCTGAAAGAATAAGTAAAAAAAATCAATAAGCAGTTATTAAACTATATGCGTGTTTCTAATATATCCTTCAGAGCTAAGCAGGAAATAACATATGAAACATGCCCCTGAGATGGGGGGCAAAGCCCACATCAGGTGATCTGGTTATGGGTTTCTCAGATGGTCTTCCTTAAAATAAGAGCCTCAACAGACTCATGGTTCTGAACTGTCCATTTGTTCATACTGGGTTCTAGAAAGAATTCTCAAAACAGAAGTTGATAATATTTAGGCAGAGTATAAGGGCCTTGACATTTCATTTGCTTATATGTGTATTTTAGTTGTTAAGTCATTGGTAAGTACGCTATAATCCATATAACCACAGAAGTTAGGTAGAAAGTAAGGGACTAGAGTTTGAAAGACAGCTTGCCCTAGAAAGAGGAAATAGACTAGATAGTTATGGGTGGATGAGGGTGAGGTAGGGAACTGAAATAGAAGGATCAGAGATGGGGAGAGAAAAGGAGGTGAGAAAAGGAATAGAGGAGAGACAGCTAAAACTAAGGGTCATGTGGAGGGTAGTATAGATACCTAACGTGGTAGATGCTTCATATATATATATGAAGACAATATATATATGAAGACTATATATAAAGAAAATCTAAATGAAATTGCCAAATAACAGTAGAGACAGAGCCTGAACTGGACATCTCTTGTCACCAAATGAAGCTTATAGTACTTCTAATTGAGTTGTTGGCCAAAGGGGTCCCATGGGAACCTCCAAACAATCCAGGCTATTGTCAAGGCTATTGGTGACTCTCCACAAACTGACAGGAAGGCCCCAGTGCTGAAGATGTCATCTACACAACTCACTGAACATGGAGAAGTCAAGCTGGTGCCTTCCTAGAGCCTTCACCCCTGCCGATTAGTGTTCATGCTATTGGAAGGTACTCTGCACTCTACCAAAGGAGAAAGGTAAGCAGGAACCCAGCTACAAACCTTCAATCTACAATCCCACCAAGAAACACTGGTTCAATAGTGGCACAGGCTTATGGGAGTAATCAACGAATATCTGATTTGATTTAAGGCATTCCATGAAATAGAACCTATACCCATCGGTGTTTGGGTGGCCAAGAACCTGAAACCAGATAGGCCAAGGACCTGGTGGAAAATCAAATACTACTATTCTGCTAAAGGAAAGTAGCAATTAAAATAACTCCTAAAAACATTCTGCTACACTCATAAATCAGTGCCTTGGCTCAGCCATCATTGGAGAAGCTTCCTCCTGCAGCAGATGGGAACAAACACAGGGACCCACAGCCATCTGAATTCTCTGCATGCTCATTGACCCCCTACACTGACTTGTATTATTAATTATATTTCACATTCCTACAATTAGTTGAATTGCTAACTCTTCGAGGAGATGGTGGCTGTACCCAATCACTTTTTATCACATGTAATTATAGACAAATCAGAAATAAAAAGCACAAATAGCATATCATTTTAAACATTATTTATAAATTTATAAATATTATAGAAATAACTACTAATAATTTTTGATACATAATATTGCTTCATTAGACTTACTTTGTGTGGTCTATTTGTACAGGTCATTTCTAAATGAAATGAGCCTCCTGGCAGCTTTCTGTTATATGAAACTAACGACCCCAGCCCATCACCCCAGCTGTAGGTACATCCGCCTAATGGAACTCATCACCAGGATGTCCAGAAACAAACACAGATCAATAAAATTAGCCAAGCAACTACTCTAATAATTTAAACTAGAAAAATAGCCCTGTAGTTTGCGACCAGCAGACTATGAGCTGGAACAACTGTAGTGTGCCACAGGCAGGTCAAATGCACTCAGGGCCGGCACTCTTTGAGCATGCCAGTGAAAAGTGGGACAGAGTCTGGAGAGCTCTGAACTTGGTGGCACCTACTGCCATAGCCTGCAAGAAGCTGGAGTGGGAAAATCACAAGTCCCAGACTAACCTGGGTTATGTGGTGAGATTCAGGCCAGACTGGGATAAATAGCAAAACCCTGCTGCTGAATGTGTAAACCAAATGAAGTGGTGTTACTGAGTCATGTTAAAGGGAAGTACTGGAGAGAAGCCTCACAAACTCTGGTTCCCTGGAGCCTCCTGAAACCCAGAAGTACCTCCAGCTCCAGACTTCATGACATCAGCTGCATAATGGCCTCCACTACTGGGGTTCCCAAGGGATTTTTCCCTTTAAGTTTTCTTCTGGGATCCATCAATCCATTACTGAGCTCTTTCCAGACATTTTCTATGCAATATCTGTATTCCAAAATATTTGTCCTGTTTAGAATCTTGCTTCTTTGAAATCAGTATGCCATAATGTGATATTAGGGATTAATGTGCTTCTTCAGTGCAAACAAATTTGAAATATTTTATTTTATCAGATCTATTTAATGTACCATATAGTATGTCCAGTTCTAGTCTAATTATAAATTATTCCTTAGTTGCTACTTTAGGCATATATTGTCTTTTATATCTATTTTTTCACGATAAAAATACACTCTTGTAATATAATTGACTTAATAAGGTCACTGAAATTCTATCCTTTAAGTTTTATGCTAAAAATACTGATTAAAATAAGCAAGCTAGAGTTTGGAAGCAAAAATGTTACTGTAATTGTGTTCTATAAGCACAACTTAGGTTACTCAGAACATGGATACTTGAAGTGAGAATCCAATAGAGGACCTCATAAGACCCATGGATCCCCTTAATTTATATGCAAAAATTTGTGTTTATGTATATATTTGCATCTTTTCTTATGCAATTCCATAATCCAAAGGGGTTAAATATGTCTGACATGGAGACTTAGTGAATATGTGAACCCAAATCATAATATAAAATGCATATAATGTACTTAGCATTATACTTAACATGTGAAATTCAAAATAAAAATAGTTAACAATAATTGCATACACCAGATTTCTATTGCATTTGCTATTAAAGTATACCTGTTGAAATGATAATTTCTCAATGACCTAATATAAAACAGAAACTTGCAGATCTATGTCTAGACTCCTATTGTACAGATGTAGATTTTTTATTACTTGTATAAAAAGAGAATATATTTTCTGCCTAATAAGGTAGGTGATGGTGGTATAAGGAAAACAAATGGTCTGAATAACTCTGATTAGGAAATTAACCACTATATTATTTTCTCTTTAGCATACTTAGCTTAATCTTTACTGGTTTGATTGTGGTCATTTAACCTTTCTTGAGAGACAAGGAATTTTATCAAGAGAAAAATCACCTATGAATACTTACATTTTATATATTCTAAGCTAAAAAACAGTTAAAATGCTTATCAATGCATCGTTTTTATGTGCATGAATGTTCCACATACATGTATGTGTGTGCACATGTGTATCTGGTACCTATGAAGGCCAGAAGAGGATATCAGATAGCCTGGAACAAGAGTTTATAGATAGTTATGAGCTTTTATGTGGGTGCTGGAAATCCAAAATGGGTCCTCTGCAAGAGTAGAATAAGAAGCAAATTGCTGTGGTCCATGTTCAATACGAGCTGCTCTTAGGGCTCATTGGAGTTACAGCAAGTGGGGGCACTGGGCCACTCTTTCTCATAGCTAGCTGCTGGTGCTGACTGAGTTTGTGAGTTACAGGCAATCTGTTATGTCACTGAGCCCAGGGTCAGAAAAGTAGGGATCATCTTCAGCCCCAAATTGTTCATTGGATGAAGCTTTGTGTCCTCGACCAAGGAGATGGGAGTTTGGGAGGTGCGAGTCCCAGCCTATAGAAGAAGAGAACAGAAACTTCTCCAGTTTGGAGAGTTTTTAAAACCACTGTCTTACACCAAATCAGCATGTTGGCTATTATTTTTCTAGGCTGGTATTCCTTTCTGGGGAGTTGTGCATTAAAAATTGCTCCATTTCCACTGGTGTCTTGAACTTATTATCTTATTTCCAAGGTCAGCAAGTGTTTTTAACCACGGAGCCATCTCTCCAGCTCCATGTACTGTATTATTTTATTTATTTTATTTTATTTTATTTTATTTTATTTTTGGTTTTTCGAGACAGGGTTTCTCTGTGTAGCTTTGCGCCTTTCCTGGAGCTCACTTGGTAGCCCAGGCTGGCCTCGAACTCACAGAGATCCGCCTGGCTCTGCCTCCCGAGTGCTGGGATTAAAGGCGTGCGCCACCAACGCCCGGCCATGTACTGTATTATTAATGATGAGATTGTAGTGACATTTCTTGAAATTGGCTTAGGGTCTGCATTTAAAATCCAATTTGATTGTTTTCACCAGAAACATTCTTGAATGTCTTTGTTGATGTGTGGCCCACAATCTGGTTCAGTACTGTTATTGCAGACATAAATAATCAATTTTCATATAAAGAAAAATTATTTCTTGAAACCCATAGGGTAATCTTATTCCCTGTGTTAATACACTCCTAAGAAATGCTGTGAAATATCTATTGATCATGAGGAAGAAGGACCACATAACAACTACATTCTCTTCTCAATATATAAATACTAAGGCTGAGCTCAGCTCCTGCATCTGTAAAATAGAATTAATACCTGTTTCACTGATTTAAGAATAAAACAAGGTGCATACATGAAGTCATTTAGTTATCCCAGCATATGACGTATCACAAAAGCTTGATAAGTATGTATTGTGTCTGAATATAAATTGGCCACCCTTAGGGAATTTAGTACAGCTTATATACCAGACTGAAGTCTAAAATAATCTCCCCAGAATTTGTGACAGATTTTCCAGAAATAGTTCTATTTGTAAAATCTCAAAAAAAAAAAAAAAAAAAAAACATGGAGAGATAGCAAATTCTCAATATGGGGAGAGATAACAGATTTTACAGAAATAGTTCAGTTTGTAAAATTCTCAAAAAAAAATTGGGAGAGATAGCAAAGTCCAATGAGCTGCGTATTCATAGCCACACATAGTACTGAAGACATTAGACAAAAAGAGGCCCCTCAGACTGTTCTATTTGTCTTATTTCTGACAATCTAAATTTGGACAAAGTGGATCAGATTTATTTAGGTGAACCAGATGGCATTGAGAAATAAATAAGTTGTATGAATATCATGCAATCCTTAAGCAAGTAGAAAAGGAAGTTTTAAAATGAGCTAGTAGAACATAAGAACCCTGCTGCAGAAGGGACTTGGTTTAGAAGATGAGATCAATATGTGGGCAGGTGAGAGCATTGGCAGTGGATACTGAAGCTGGCTCGGGCTAGACTGCAAATGGAGTAAATCCTAAGATCCATCGCAATGCTTTTTTGTTTTTAATTGGGGGGGCGGGGAGATATGTACACATGTGCGCACATGCGCGCGCCCATGTGTATGTACAGGTCGGAGGACAACTTCCAGGCATCCTGTTCTCATCCTCCACCTTGGTGAAGTAGGCTCCCTGTTTCTGCAGTGCAATACACTCTCGTCTTGCTGCCCGTGAGCTTCTGAGCTTCTTCTAAGTGACTCTTCTCTCTCCTCTCATCCCTCCATAGGAGTCCTGGGATTACACAGGATTCCACCACACTGGACTTTTTATGTAAACTCCAGGGATCGAACTCAGTCTCCCAGGCTCACACAGCAAACGTTTCTACCTGTGTAGCCCTTCTGTGACCCCACCACAATTCTTGATTTCCAAAAACAAACAAAATCTAACACTTTAGTATAATCTACAGTAGAATGAAGAGGGGGCTCAATTTTATTTATTTATTTACTTACACTTTTACCTGCTGAGCCATTCTCTGATCCCATCACAATTCTTGATTTTTTTTCTTAAAGAACAAAGATAAAAAGAAAACTAACAGTTTAGTATAATATACAACAAAATGAAAGTGTTCATTTTTAAAAATTTACTTTCAACATGGTGACTTTTCCAAAATGTGGTTTTAACTAACATTATTAGTTTAAAAAAAAAAAAACATTAGTTGCCAAATCATCAGCATATCCTTAAACATTTCTGTCTTTCAGAAACTTCAAATGACCTCAATTCCCTTTTGGATGTCTCTTCTTTCTTATGGTGCAGTTACTGTCAAAAGGGGAGATGTGATAAAGATGGTAAAACAAATACCATAAAAAGGGAAGACGGGGGCTTGAGATCAGTGGTTAAGAACGTTTGCTGCTCCTCCAGAGGACCAGAGTTAGGTTGCCAGCACGTAGTCCAGTGACTGGCAAGTGCCTTTACATCAAGCTCCAGAGAAACTGACACCCTCTTCCGGGCCCTACAGGAATACACATATGCAAGTTTAAACATGAAAACAATTAGAAAGATGGTGAAACAAAAGTAAGCCTGCTTTCAAGAATGAGAGTTGCTGGAACAGTAAGTAGTTATAAGCAAGACACGGTGAAACCACGGACCTAGACCACTCTGTGGGTAGAAAAACAGTCCAGTGAGGAGCAAACTGCAGGGATGCTTCAAGAGAGTAGTAGAGAGTCGCAGCTCTGTGGGACAGCAAAAGGATTTGCAGGGTAGAGTTTCTGAGCTCACGCAGGCTGCTCTGGTGAATTTGGAACCAGACACCCTTTGTCCAAGGTGACCTTTGGAAGAGAAGAAGGGCAGGAGTGGCCTTCCTGACAAACAGAAACCCATTGTGATGGCTGCTCTTCCTTGTCAACTTGACTACATAAATTACTATATTTTAGGAATTGCAAAAACCTAAGTGAGGAATTTTTTCTTAATTAAATCATTAGAAGTAGGAAGACCCACTTTTAATATGGATCTTCTGAGATGGGAAGATAAACCTTTGATCTGGGCTATACCTTCTGCATGGGTGTCTAGATAAAGGACATGGAAGAAAGAAGCTGGCTCTCTTTGCCTGCTTGCTCTCACTCACTTTCACTTGAAGGAATTTCATTCCTTCACTGGCATTAGAGCCTATTTCTTTGGGATATACTGAAGACCAGCTGAGACATCCAGCCTCATGGACTGAATCACTACTGGATTCTTGGACCTTCCGTGGTAGACAGCCATTGTTGAACTAGCTGGATTACAGCCTGTAAGTCATTCTAATAAATCCCCTTTACGTATACGTGTGTGTGTGTGTGTGTGTGTGTGTGTGTGTGTGTGTGTGTGTGTGTGTATGTGTGTGTGTGTTCATTCTGTAAGTTCTGTTCCTCTAGAGAACCCTGACTAATACATCCACCCAATGAGATTTCTGAGAAATGCTGAGCTTAGGTTTCTGTTTATCTGGTAAGAATCTGGACTGGGTTGGCCCAGGTCATCATCTTAGGACATTGTCAGCAGCCCTGACAATTTGGGGTCCATTTGTGACCTAACAGCAATGTCCACTTTGTGACCTAAGGGCAATGTCCACTTTGTGACCTAACAGCAATGTCTGATTTGTGACCTAACAGTAATGTCTACTTTGTGACCTAACAGTAACATCTCTGCCTGAAGATTCTCAGAAGACTTCTATACATTTGTTTTTATTGTTATTTTGAAATGGTGCTTTATCCATTTGAGGAACATTTGTGTTCTCAAAGAATGTGAAAGGTCATTACATAGGCGACCCCAACATCTGAAGTTTGTGGACTCCTTATCAGCTTGAGGATTTGTGACACAGACATACACACACACAGACACACACACACATTCATGCACACACATGCACACACACAGCCACACAGCCACACACATGCACACACCTTAATTAGGACAGGCTATAAGAGAATAATCACTGGGAAGTATTGGCTGATCTAGGTGGCACATGCTTGGAGCATTGCCATCAAGATTTATGTCAATTTCAATCTCACCTACACACAAAGAAACAGGTACAGCATGTACAAGCCCCTTGCTCCCCCTAGGAGACTCTGGCATTAAAACTGCTTAGGTTAACGTTTGTCAAGTCAGTAGTCATGTTTTAATTGTCAAAAACAAACGAGTAAAGCATAGCAATAAATGACCATTCATTATACAACAACAAAAGCTGAAAAGTAGACAAAAACCTGTTCTAAATTTTATCCCTCTGTGTGCTTTAGAGTTTGTAGTCTTTCAAGAGCTTTACAATTAGCAAACAAAATCACAGAAAAGTTTTCATCACTTGAAAAATAATCAAGGTGCTGGAGAGATCGCACAGTGTGCAAAGTGCTTGTCCCACCGTCATGAAGGCCCCAGTTCTGATCTTAAGCACTAAGAAAAACTTCGGGTGTTGGGGTGCATGCCTGTCATCTCAGCTGCAAAGTAGAGAAATGAGGATCCCTGGAGATCTCTGGCCAGTCAGTCTAGCCAAATGGAAAACCCTACCTTAACCAAGAAAAGGGAGAGCAATTGAAGAATACACCCAGTGTTGCCCTCTGGCCTTCATAAGTATCTGCATACACTCACACACACACACACACACACACACACACACACACACACACACACATGCACATATACACACAAATATCTAAGAGTAGGAGAAAAAGAATTGTGCAAAACAGGGATACAGTATTTCTAAAGATTTGTTGATGAGTAACTGATCGTATGTTTTTGTATCTCTGTAAACTATATTCAAAACACAGTATTTTAATCTATCTAATCAGACTATGTTGCCTGTATTTCACAATATAACACCCATGTAATAAACAGGACGAAGGCACATCAATAGTAACAATCCATATTTCTGCTTTGTTTGTACCCCTTCACCCCCAAATTACAATTTGCAGATTCTCCAGGTTCTCTCAGAGTTTACCAGTTCTCCTTGGGAGTCCGCAGAATCAAATCTATTTTGCTCTTACTCCCCACAAAGCAGCAGACACAGAGGCTTTGCAGGAAACAGCCTTCGAGATGCTGAATTCCCACAATGTTAAAGGTGAAGAGCTTTGGAGAAACTTCAATGTGCTAAAGTCATGCTGTGCCGTCCAAAAAAAGAGACTGTTTCTTCCTTCTTTGCTTTGTGCCTAGAGACCAAAATAGAGATTCTTAGTGTCCCCATATCTTCAAGAGATGAGAAGATCTGTGGACACTTTATCCTCCACTGTGAGACCTGAGACAGAAGGGAAGGGCTAACAGGGTGCTAGGAATAAAAGCAATGCTCCCTTTCCTGTTTGGAGCATCTGTTAGGGTAAGCTCTCTGCCCTGACTCCCTTCCTAAGTAGGAGTAGCTTCCCAAGAGGCCTCATTTAGTCATGCAAATTGACCACTGACAGCCCAGCCCACAGCCAGCCAGCCATATTTGAATACAGGCAGGAGATGCAGCTTTGATTCCAACAGGGTCCACAACTATGATAAAAACAATCCTCCCAACCCCCCCAAAAAAAGCTTACTATGAAAGCCAGTTGGCAGTTATCTTTAATTACAATTACATACTTAGGGGAATATCAGACTCAAAATGGCCTGTTGAATAAAGAGCAGAAACGGGTATTTTTCACAATAGTCCACAGAGTGATTTTGATGTGAAGATGAACACATCGATGAATAGTACAGAATAGAGATTCCAAAAGTGAATACCTGCATGTATGAATACCTGACACTTTTTTTACATTTTTAAATTTTTCCTAAAATACATTTTGATCATATCCTTTCCCTTCCCTCAAGGCTTCCCAGACAGATCTTCCTCATCTCCCTACTCACCTAACTTCTTGTTCTCCACTCCCAACAAAACAAAGAATGACAACACCAAACATTTTTTTAAAGGCCGAGGGAGTGGGGGGGGGGGGGGGACGACACACAAAAAAACATTAAGTCTGTTTTGTGCTGGCCAACTACTAAACATGAGGCCTGTCCTGGAGTGTGGGAGATATACCTAGCATCACTCCATTGGAGAAAACTGATTTTCCCTCTCTCAGTAGGTATCTACTGCAAATAGCTTCTTGGTTAGTGGGTGGGACTCTGTTTTCACTTCCCCTCCGCAGTGGGGATTTTTGTCTGGCTTGAATTTTGTGGGTCTTGTACATACTGTCAGAGTCTCTGTGAGTTCATCAGCCCTGCTATTTGGAAAATTAGCTTTATGCTTGAAGTGGAGCTTTATATTAAATAAAGGTGAGGTGTTTTGCATAGGATTCACTAAATCCCCAAATATCTCATTATGTATATCAAAACAGTAAAAAAAAAAAAATAAGGTTAAATCCCAAAACATTTGGTCCTAAGCATTCAAGATAAACTCTATCCTACAAAGAGATTCTAGTACAGGAGTCCACTCTGAAATCTTATCAGAAAAGTACAGAACACAATGTAAAACAGCAGGCTGTACTAACAATGCCAACTTCTGAAGGCATTAACCAGATGTGAGGTACCTAGCATCCTAACCCTTTGGTATATCCAAAAGTCCATTGACTTAAGAATAGGATACTACACATTAATCTTACCAATATGGGTTATTCTCTCTTTCTATGTCAGGCTTTCTATGTATACTGGATATTAAAAAGTCATTAAGGGCCGGGGATGTAGCTCATTTGGTAGAATGTTTGCCTAGCATGCATGAAGCCCTTAGGATGTAGCCCCAGCATGCCATAAAACCAGGGGTGGTGCATGCCTATCAGTGAAGGCAGATCAAGGTCATTCTCAGGTACCTAGAAAGTTCAAATTCAGCCTCAAATACATGATATCCTATCTCAAAAAAAAATTGTACATTTTTTGCAATAAGAAACTCATAGTTTAGTATTACCTTCATGTTGACAAAGTGCTATCATGTCATGGATATGATTCAGCAAGCATTGATGATTATGTTTATAACGTGATTGTTTCATGAATGATGTTTGGTTGGAACCTCCAGCTTGTCCTTGCATGGTCTGGAAAGCCCCATTCCCATCTCTCTCTCCAAATGCCACCCACTCAGAGAGTCTGCAAACCAAGGAAAAGTATAGACGAATTGCTAAATGGTCTTATAATAAAAACCTGGAGCCAGATATTGGGGTAAAAAGCCAAGAGATCAGAAAAGCAGAAAGAAGACAGCCATGTTCTTACCACTTGGAGACCCTCCACCAAAGAGATCTACTTCCTGTATACCCATGCCTATATGCCTTTCTGTTCTGCCATTTCATTTCCTCTCTCTGCCCACTACATCACTTCCTTTTCCTGCCCAGCTCTGCCACTTTCTGTCTGCCTGTACAGACCTCCAGACCTTTATGGTTAATGCTGGGATTAAAGGTATGTACCACCATTTCTGGCTCTGTTCCCAGTATGGCCTTGAACTCACAGAGATCCAGTCGGATCTCTGCCTCCCAAGTGACAGGATTAAAGGTGTGTGCCACCACTGTCTGGCCTCTATGTCTAATCTAGTGGCTGTTCTGTCCACTGATGCCCAGATAAGTTGTATTGGGGTGCACAATAAATCACCACAGAAAGGCGCCAAAAGCCCAGTTCCACCTTTTTGGTAGATACTGCAGCTTCCTCCCCTGAAGTTGACAGCCACCCAAGTCCTCACCTAAAGTGGTCAGCTTTTGACCATACTCGAATACTAACCCAGCTTGTGGCAGACATGTCATCACTCCTCGCCTACAACTTATAAAGTATCCCCACTTTTGTTTGTGGGTGTGGCTTCTCCGGCCTCCCCCTGGGACTGTAGAACCAGCCATGAGTTGCTTTGCTCAAATAAACCTGTTGTTATACTTTTTCAGTTCAGCTTGACCTGGCTTACTCTGTCAATGGAGAAACCTATCATGGGGCAGGGGCACTATTATCTTAGTGACAAAACCCAGGATTCATTTGTCATTTGGGTATAAATAATATTAAAGTTGTTTTATTCTGTTCTACTTCATTAAAAAATATCTAAAGGAATTTGGTATGGTTAAAAACCTGTAACAAAAAGTTAACTTAAAACTTGTAACTCTAGGAGACACCAGCCTGCCGTCCAGGGAACAACATGTAAAGGCAACAGGTAAAGCCACGGAATACATGACAACTTATAGATTAATAGATGGGTTAATTTAAGATATAAGAACTAGATAGCAAGAAGCCTGAGCCATTAGGCCAAACAGTTTAAATAATATAAGCATCTGTGTGTTTATTTGGGTCTGAGTGGCTGCAGGTCTGAGCGGGACTGGAGAAAACTCCAACTACAAATGGTGCCCAACAGCTCGAGTTTCCACCTAAAACCTGAGAATACTTAATAAGCAATTCTAAACGGAGCCAAAATCAGATTCTTACTTCATGTCTCATGCAGGCGGTTAAACGCCACAACATGTGGGCTTGGCTACTCTATGGTGGGTTCGCAGTGTGCAGGCTTGACCTGCATGCAGCATGGCAGATTCCAAGCCATGCAGTACGCTGCAGGGTGGATATAACTTTTGCTAGTAAAAAAAAAAAAACAAGGTTTCTGGGCTACCCACTGCTTTGATGGAAGCATAGACCCACTGCTTCCCATAGTCGGTGTGGGAGCATGGTTCCCAGAGCTGGCTGTAAACATAGTTCTGCCATGTTGGGAAGCTGAGGTGGGCAGAGAATGCTGTAGTTTAAAGATTCACAATAAGACAGATTCAGATGGGATAAAACTCTAAACAGTTTAAAATATGTATAAAAATGTACATAGGCTTGAAAGAGAGAAAAAAGTAATATATGCAGTTATATAACGAAATAGTTTTAAAAAATAAAGTCTTTAAAAAGAAAGTAAAAGTAATATAAAACGTAAGTCACGTAAAGGTAGATATCACACAGAGAATCTGGATTGTGTTCTCCTACAGATTTTTAACAGCAGAAAGACGTTTGATTGAAAAGACTGCTGAGTTAAACCAATATGCATATCTTAAAGGTATCTTGACTTCAAAATTTGGATCCAAGGATATGTTGCTTTGGAAAGGAGGCTCTGCTTTTGTTTCCACAGAAAGCAAGAGGCTATGGATTTGTTCCAGATTAAGATACATCAGGTTTGACCAGCCAAGACCCCCTGAAAGGTCTCCAATGACACCATGGCCCAGATGATCCAACACCCAGACCAGTTTCAAGGCAACTGGCTCAGACAATACAGCCTCACAAACTACCCCATAATCCTGAAATTTTCTTTATGTCTCCATAAGAATACAGTGCCCTCATCCAGCAGGAAGTAGCCTAATAAACTATGCCCATATTCCCAAAAAAATTGATTATGGATGTTTGTCTTTGTTTAGGTTGTTGGTTACATATTGTTATTGGTCATAGTCAATATCTTTCTAAAAGAATAAAGGGGGATATGATATAGATATATAGAATATAGATATGATAGGATAAAAGGGTAGATTGTTGAACCTACTTTTAAAGAGTGACAACTTGTTTAGAAATGTTTTACATTGCTGTAGATTTTAGTTTATTGATACAAATTTGAAGTTAATTTTGTTATACTGTATATATATTTCTACTCTCATTTGAGGTATTATGTTTATGTAACTCATTTAGATTGTAATGGATAATTAAAAATACAGATTAATAACTAGTCTTCTATGATAGTCAAACTTATAATCATGGTAAGTTTTCTATGTATATATAGATATAATTCAATTAGTTAGGCAATCTTCAAACACTTCAAAGACCTACAGAATATGGCATTTAAAATGTCTTTTAAAAATTTAGACTTTTGGGCCGGGCGGTGGTGGCGCACGCCTTTAATCCCAGCACTCGGGAGGCAGAGGCAGGTGGATCTCTGTGAGTT
Organism: Peromyscus melanophrys; assembly: GCA_902168415.1. Taxonomy (NCBI): domain Eukaryota; kingdom Metazoa; phylum Chordata; class Mammalia; order Rodentia; family Cricetidae; genus Peromyscus; species Peromyscus melanophrys. Next base: position 13,052 of record CABHPR010125816.1, on the reverse strand, counting down.
CGAGGCCAGCCTGGTCTCCCAAGCGAGTTCCAGGAAAGGCGCAAAGCTACACAGAGAAACCCTGTCTCGAAAAAAAAAAAAAAAATTTAGACTTTTTGGACAGTGAGACATGTCTGCTCCTGCAGCACCAATTTACTTCAGAGAGGAGGATGGGCATCAAAGACACTCTATATGGAGTTTATCTTCTTCTTGGCAAAAATAGCCATTTGGGCAAGAAACTGTTCTTGCCTGGACTGCTTGATCAACTAGAAATGTAGGACCCATAGGAAGGTGACCACTGAACTTTGCTTGGCAAAATGGTCCTTCAGGTTCCTGCTTCACAGATGAAACTGCCAGACATTCTACAGGACACAGAAAAGTGACTTAGAGACTCTAGACCTGTGGGCTGAAGACAGATGCCCCAACTTTACAGAGGAACTTTGGATGACTGTCCAGGCTGCCAGCTGTCTCTGTCTACTCTCACAAGACTCCCGAAAGTTACTTGCGTCCTTCTCCCATTTCTCAAGTAATATTATATCCTTCTGAGGTCTTTGATGTAGAAGACTAGATAGTTATAATTTCCTTAGTTATGATAAAAGATAAGTTAGATATGAAACCTTAGAGTCACAAATATAGGATAGATAAGATATCTTCCTTAATTTTGCCAAATACAAATAGACTAGATATTATAACTATAATTCTTGCTTGATAATTGTTTTGTTATATATAATTTTACTATGTTAAAGTTAAAACCTTCCTTTTGGAAAAAAAAGAAAGAAAGAAAAGGGGAAGTGTTGTGGATGATTGATTGATAAATAAAATGCTGATTGGCCAGGCAGGAAGTATAGGCGGGACAAGCAGAGAAGAGAATTGTGGGAAAAGGAAGGCTGGGAGATAGACGCCAGCCTGCCATTCAGGGAGCAACATGTAAAGGCAACAGGTAAAGCCACAGAACATGTGGCAACTTATAGATTAATAGAAATGGGTTAATTTAAGATATAAGAACTAGATAGCAAGAAACCTGAGCCATTAGGTCAAACAGTTTAAATAAAAACAAAACAAAACAAAAAGCTTGTAACCTTAAATTGGAACTGTTCTGGGAAACAACAAGTGGTTTGCCACCATCTTAACTAAACTAAGTGCAGCCATGTGGGCAATAGTCATTTTGACTAGGTTTGGAGAAGAACGAGGTCATGTGACTTCACACCATCCTGATTAAAGGTGACCACATGGAATGGGCCTACCAAAGTAACAACAACATAATCCAAGATCTTGGATTATGATGGAATTTTGTATGGTAATTCCTGTCCTGTCCTGAAAACTAGGTTTATGAAAGAGGATTTAAAACAATGCTGGTTAAATGAGGTATTAAAGCTGCAACTCCATGCATTCATATATAGAGACTTATTTTGCTGGCAGTCAGTTTTTGTAACATAAGAGTAATCTACTTGGTTGATTTTAGAGACACTGAATTGTTTACACTGTTGAAACTTGGTTTTGCCTTCTACAAATTATGATTGTGCTCTATGTCTTCATTCTTGAAATAAAAAGGTACTTTAGTTGGATACTACCAGAAAAAACAGTTGAGAAATCTTAAACTTCTTCAAAAAATATTTTAGAGTTTTTACAGAAAGTTTAAATAAATTGCATATTTTTAAGAAATGTTTTTTTTAATGCTTAAATTTATAAGGCTATGGGACATTTTAAAATTCATATGACATTTTGTTATAATGTCTTTGTTAATATATGATCTTAATAAATAGATAAATAAAAAGCTAAAATTTAGGACCACGCTAAACAGCAGAGACGGAGGTATTCCTATCTTATGATGCAGCAAGATGGTGTCCTAACCAGTCTGGCAAAGGGTCTCTCCTTACCTAAGGTCTATTCAGTCTAACAGACTGATTTAGGAATGTATGTCTAACCTCCTTGCTTTTACTAACATTGCTAAGCTGTAGCTCGTCTAGTAAACTAAGTTATATAGAAAACTGTTGTGTTCTATAATGATATACTATCAATGGATCAGGAAACTTCTGTCTCTTTGTGGATTGTTTTTATGAGTTAAAAGTCTTATCTTGATGTTAAAAGAGCTTCAACTCAGTGGTTATTTTTTAAAGCTAAACTAAACAGGAATAAAACTATAAAATCCTAATCTTATAAAATAAACAAGTGAATAGTCAAATACCTCATAAAGGATCAATTTCTCTGATATGTTCAGATTTAGCTTCTCATGTATGTTTTCAAAGTCAAACCTGAAACAGGTAACTAAAAATGAACATTCATCTGGTTTAGATATCCTTAACAGAAAATGATCCGCAAACACTTCAGAGATCTGAGAATACAGCATTTAAAATGCTTAATAAAAAATCTTTTCATAATAGACATGCCTGCCCCTGGTAGTATCCCATCTCCTCCAAAGAAGCTGGATGGGCCCAGAAGGACCTCCACTTCAAGCTTGCTTTAAATGTGGCAAAGCCATATTGCAGAAAAAACTACCTTTCACCGTAACTGCTGCCAAGACCCTGTCCTGACTGTGGACAAGCAGGACACTGGGGGATTTATTCTGCTTTGCCTAGACAAAGTAGGCACGTCCCCCTAAGTTCCTACTCCATAGGAAAGTCTCTCAGATCTTCTGGACCTGGCAGCCAAAGACTGATGCTGCTCTGGGACCTCTATCCCCAACGACCATGGAGGAACCTGGAGTAGCTGTCTAGGTAGCCAGTAAGTCCCTGTCATTTTTAATAGATTAGGAAGCTGCTTGGCCTGTACTTCTGCTTACTCAATAAAATTTATCCTTCTCAGATCTGATGGTGTCTGACTATGCTACTGATAGCTTCGCCAGTTTAACAACAGCCCCCTCCCCTGTCCCAAGGCTACAACCACTTTGGTAGTTCATTAGTTAAGTTTCTTGTTAAAAAAGACTTACAGGTTTGCCTTGTTCATGGGCTTCATAGTAAAAGATAAACAGGTTTCAGATGTAACTGTCTACTAAAGGAACACAGAAAATGATTTAAGACGTATAAATGCAAGTTGTAAGGGTATAAGTAAGTGATTTAAGGTATGTAAAGATGTTTCGGACTTCTGTCCCCTTTCTACATTATTGTTTCACTGGAATTTCGGAGATTTTGAGTTTTAGCATTGATAAATGGAGTTCTGACAAACTGATAGAGCACTGACTGTTTACTATTCAGTCACAAGCTCAAGATTTTAGGTTTACTTTGGTTGTCTTCTAAGTATAGATTTAAATGTGTGTTTCATTGGGTTAAAACATACATCAGGCTCTCTAGATACAGGAAAATTATTTGTGCCTTTTAACCCAAAACCATAGCCTTTGCTATGACACTAAGGTATAAATCTGTTCCATCTGTTTTATAGACACCTGCCTGTGCCTGGGGAAAGAGTGTTGTCACTGTATCGACAGATTGGGCTTGGTGGAAACTAATATCGAGTCACTCCACAAACTGTCTGAAGAACTTTGCCAATACAATCAGGGCACATCTCTGTTCCATTCTTTCTGGCAATCTTCACTCTTCCCATGGCTAGCACTGTTCATAGGGCCAGTGGAAATAATCTGTCTGTTCTTTCTCCTAGCAACTTGCCTTCTCTGCTTCCTCTAGGAATGGGTTCATGAGGTCTCCAGAGTGGCTGTTAACCAAACGCTTCTTCACCCATGCTTCCCACTGAGCATGAGCCCACTGACTCCCGACTCCTCCTCCCTACATCATCCCACGTCAACAAGAAGTAGCCAGATTTGAACCAGCACTCATATCCCCAAAAAACATAACTTAGCAGACATTGCTGCAATTCTGTCTTTGCAGACATAATAATTCTGAATACCATAAGAAGTACTACTTTATACCTTGGGAAGACATTTACTTTGAGACCATGTGATTTTGGTTTTTGGATATCATGGGAATTCTGACCCAAAAGAGATCAAGAAAAAAAAATGAACAGTGCAAACTAAGAGGGAAATACAATACCACATGGCAACTTACCTCACTAGACCTGCCTTCATTAGTTCTTTATCACAGTTATGAACCATTTGATACAAGGTGCTTATGAGAAAAGAGGCATATTTAGCCTATGGCTTGAGAATTTGAAATCTAAATAGTTTAGACTCTGGGCCAAGCCTTTGGCTATACTACCTGATGGAAGCATGTGTCAGCCAGTAGTCATATGTCCATCCAGGAAGGAGAGGATGAGAAAGGGGTCACGTTTGCTTCTTTTATAAAGACCCTTCACAAGAACCAAAGGACTCACATAAGGACCACCTCAAGCCCTCATTGACCCAAGGACCTCCCACTAAATTGACCCTACCTCTTAAAGGCCCAATGCATTCCAATACCAAGACCTTGGAATGCAGTCTTTTTTAGTCATATAAACATTTGAAGGACCACAATTAATGTATACCCTAAACCATGCTAAGGCCCATCCTATTTCTCATTTTTATTTGTGCCAAATATGAAGGCTGTATTTGCACATAGACTTTTTTGTGCATCTGCAAGATGGTTTCCAGGTTGACTCATTCCCTTGGTGACAGACTATTTAAAATCCTATTTCTAGCTTGTCTGTGCAAATCTCAGGACCAAGAAGATTTACTGGTGCATTCATTTCTCAAACAAATCTTATCACTCACCTAGATGTGCCCTAAATTATGACCAGTCCGTTTAAATAGACAAAACATCTAATGAGTACAGTGCAATATAATGAGTGTGCTTTGGGAGGTCTTTCTTTCTAACTATTTTTGATCTTTTACAATAACCCTTTTACAATAACTATTAACATACTATTATGTTTCTGCACTTAACCCTGTGTGAGAAACTTGATTTAAATCCTAAATGCTTTGTCTGTGTCTGTTCAACACAGACCAAAATGTACATTTGGGAAAATGAAGCTGGATTCTAAAATTCTAATTCATGCAAATACATAATTCTGACCTATGAAAGCTAAATACTCAATCCTAAATTTGTCCTCTACCAAAAGTAAAGAACTTGTTTAGGCTAACACAAACTAGAAATAACTATATGTTACATCCCTGATTCTTATGCCCATACTTAACTAAAGACTGGGGAAGATCATGAGGCTTACTCTGCAGCTGCAACTTTTCCACAAAATAGATGAAAATTAAATACAGTAGCAAATTTAACAGGAAGGGGAACAAACTTGAGCAAAGTATAACAACACATGTATAAAGACACCAGGATGAAACCCATTGCTTTGTATGTTAACCCTCTGAGAAATGAAAAATCAAAATTATATTCTGAGCTTAATAAAGTGAGATGACCTGTTATTTTGCAAAGCAGTATTGGTTGGACAAGCAATTTAGGTGACAGTGCTAATAGAGTTTGCTTTTCTCCTTTCACTCTTCTTAGTCAAGAGCAATGACAAGAAGCCCAGCGATGCTGTGAAAATTATTTCAGCCATCAGAAACCAGTCACGTTGGTACAGACTGATTTAGCTTACAGTTAGCACATTTTTAGTATAAACAGATACCAATGTGTCTCCTTTTCTAACATTCCCAAAGGCTAGTGAATGACTAAGGATAGTACCATACTGTTTTATGAATAATATCATTATAATATAATGAAGCATTTTAATGATATTGAAGTAACCAATGAGAAAAATAATAATATTAGATTCCTTTGGTAATTTGTAGAATGCACATTCTAGCATCAGTTAGAGAAATGGAAATAAAACATAGCTTTCATAATTCCATTCTCTTTCTAGGCATTCCTTCACTAAGAATGTACCTGTGCATACTAGCTTTTACGTATTTCTAGATGAAATCCTCTCAGCAGGGACTGACACGTGCAAGGTTCTTTAGAGAATTATCAATGCATTTCTTTCTCCTCCAGTGTTATCTGTCCCCTAATTACATACTTGAATTGCATTGACATCATGACTCTTGGGAATTTCCATTATGTGATCAATCAGTCCATTAGGATCTTTTCCCTATCATATTAAGCTCCTGCTCTTATTTTCTATTTTCTTTCTACCAGTACTAACTAGATACCATTGAATCAAGAAGAACAATGCTGTTCTATTTTGGTATCACCTCCCAGTGCTGACCACATCATGCTCATACTTATGCTTTGTCCTGGAGAATTCTATGTGAGATTGTAATTTTCAACTTGTCTTTCTTTGAAAATTCTTAAACATCTTATCTTTCCAAAGCTGAAGAAATTTAGATATGCACATATATATATGTATATATGCATAATATATATGTGTGTACTGACTTTCACACAAATGATTTTTAATTGTCACTGTCTTGAAGCCAGGACATGGGGGTGGCATAAATGTAGCAGACTAAAAACCACAATATGCAGAATTTCACATAAGGTGCATTTACATACATTTTAACTATGAGGATGACTTAATACAATTTCTAGCTCAAACAAGATATGAGAACTTTAAAATTAGTTCAAATTAAGACTTCACTTTAAAATGTGGCACTTCTTTCCTTCTATGTTCTTATACTCTGTTGGTATCCTTTCAAAATGACATTTGTGTAAAAATCTTAATACACACTCATTTTAATAAACACTCAATCACTGGTTAATTGACAAATATAGTAATGGTACCTGGTAGAAGGTAGAGAGATGCTTAAAAATAGGATTATAATCTCTCCATAAATTTCAGTGTGTAACAATGGGTTGCTAAATAATATAAGTAGCTATAGGGATCTGAAGTTGAATTATTTAATTTATTATTTATTCATTTACTTTTGAGGCAGGGTCTCACTCTGGCCAAGGTGGTGTGAAACACACTGTACAGTCAAGGATATCCTCTAACTCATATTCACCAACTAACCTCAGCTTCCAGGTCCTGGGATTACAGGTACGAGCCACTATGACTGGCACCACTTCTTTGGATAATTGAAATTAAAACTAATTAATGGCATGGAGATTAAAAGAGGTAATTAAATTTAACAAATGTAGTGTGAAAACTAAATTCTGTTTTAAACAAGCTATCTGTATAAAAATGTTCTTGAAACAGGAATCAATTTGATTGTTGCTATAACTTGGATCTTGAATGTCCCCAAAGGTCTATGTATTAAAAGTTCAGGGCCTTGGATGGTGCTGTGGAGTGGTAGTGGAACCTACTATAAGAAAGGACCTTTGCAGAGGTTCATATCATTGTATGTATGATCTCAAAGGGGATTATGACCCTAGCCTTTATTTCTTCCTGGTAATAAAGTGAGCATTTTACTCCAGGCCACTGGCATCAACACACCAGAGGCTCAGAGCAGTTTGGAACATTCAAACTGTGAGACAATATAATTCTTTCCTCTTTAAAAGTTAAGTGTTTGAGATATTTTGTTATAGTGATAGAATATTAACTATAGTAATTATGGACTGGGTGTTAATGTGATATCAATGAATTACTGTTAGTTTGTAAGGTATGATAGTGGTAATATGCTTATATAATAAATTTTATGCAATAATTATTGATGTGTATTAGTTACAAGTGAAATGGAATGTTGTCTGCTACTCCCCATATTACTGACTACACTAAATGCATCATAATATTCTTTTCTTTGGTGTATGCTTAATTTTTTTTAAAGTAGTTGGGCAGTGGTGGTGTTCGCCTTTAATCCCAGCACTTGGGAGGCAGAGGCAGGCGGACCTCAGTGAGTTCAAGGTCTACAAAGCAAGTTCTGGGAAGAAAAGAAAAGATGAGAACCTCTCACTCAAATGTAACACTACTGAATTGCTTATGTGACAGCAGAGTGTCATGAGATTACTGCAGTGGTAAGGCCACAACAAATTCCAGACCAGTTGAGACCAATAAAGACAACCACTAACTAGTACTCTGGTGTTTTATTATATTATCATCTTTATAATATCATCTCCATAAACTTAACATTGTACAATTTCTGCTCCTATCACACATTGATGAGATGGCATATTGTAGCTGAATGTTTCCCTGTGCCCCACCTGGTCTGCAGCTGCTCAGACCCAAGTAAACACACAGAGGCTTATATTAATTAAAACTGCTTGGCCATTAGCTCAGACTTACTACTGAATAGCTCTTATACTTAAGGTAACCCATTTCTGTTCTTCAATATGTCACCACAATTTCTGTGGCTTTACCTGTGTGCCATTACCTGCTGCTCCCTGGACGGCAGGCTGGCATCTCCTGACTCAGCCTTCCTCTTCCCACAATTCTCCTCATCCACTTACCGCACCTATACTTCCTGCCTGGCTACTGGCCAATCAGCATTTTATTAAATCAGTTTACAAGAGCATTATCCCACAGCAGAATATCTAGAAAAAAACACAGAAGATCAAAAGAGAGTAAATGCTATTCTGCATACTCCTTCCTTTCATAAAAGCTTGCCCATAAGACACATGATCTCAGGTTCAGTTATAAGACCCTTCACAAGGCCTTGAACTCACTCATTGACTGTGCACTTCCCCTGTGTAGCAAAAATCCCTCCAAATCCTTTAGAAAAGAGAAGAATAGTTATGGAAGGACAGATAATCAAACAGTAGAGGTGGTTTTTGTTTGTTTGTTTTGTTTTGGCAAAGAAACAAGATCTATTTTCTCTAAGAAACAATAACAATAGCATCTGACTTTTCATTATATCTTGTAAGAGGAAGCAATCATCAAGTTATATTTCTAAACTCAGAAAAAACTAACCATCGGTGTTGAAGGAAAACGGTGTGAGGTGAAAGGGTGTAGAGATTGCTTCCATGAGAATGAAAATGCTCTTAGCACTACTACAATGGACATTTTAAAATTATTTACATGGTTAAATTTTTATGTTTGAGAATTTTATAAATGCATATAATGTGTTTTGATTAAATTCACCCCGTGTCTTCCTGTCCAATTCCCACACCATCTCGTACCATCTCTTTCCCCTTTCAACTCTGTGTGCTCTTTTTTTTAAGCCCACTACGTCTTTATGTTGTACATTTTAATTCAATTTTTTCTTTAAATAATGGAAAGAGGAAAAATAAAGTGAAGTTGAATTTTCTACAATTCTAAAGTTGTTTTTAAAAGGTGAAGAAGTAAAGAGATTTTTAGAAATGATGGGAGAATTTGCTATCAGTACACTAGCAAACAGAGGAATATTTAAAGCAGTCCTTTGGCTGAAGGAAACTAATCTCAACTAGAAATATAAAAATATAGGACAGAATTAAAAACAATAGGTGATAGAAATAGCCATGACCACAGAAAATAATATCCTTAAGAAAGGGGTGCTAAAATATACATGTTTTATAAATATACTTATTTATACATGTAGGAAGAAAGGGGGAAGGGCAGAAACGTAATACACGGGCTCACAATGTCATGGTGTCTTCATATTGTTCAAGAAATAGCAAAAGTACAGAGTTTTCAGATGCTGCTAAGTCAAAAATGTCTCTTATTGGGGCTGGAGAGGTGGCTCAGAGACTAAGATGCTCTTCCAGCAGGCCTGGATTCTATTCACAGAACCCCACATGGTGGCTCAGAACTGTTTGTAATTCCAGTTCCAGGGAATCGGAAGCCTTCTTCTGGACTCCATGGCTATTGCATGTACATGTATATGCATACATGCAGATAAAACACTCATATGCATTAAATAAATAATGTCTTTCCTCTTTTTTTCTGTGAAGCAAGAATTATGTCAAATTCACTCTCTTTCCAACTATGCACATAAAACTAAACTTTAAGAACCTGTTGCATTGCCAATGACAGTGACTGGAAAATCAGCTGCACATTGAAGATAACATAAGCTCATAAAAATAACCTGTGGATTTTTAAAGGGCAAGACATGGAAGGCAATTTAAAGGCAGAAGGATGAGTCAGAAAAAATATGATAGATTTTAATATAATCATTTTAGAAAATTGTGTAAAATTCTCCAGTTATGAAAATCTTTAGAACTGAAAACTAAAAGTCAGTATTGCTTACAAAAGACCTATCACAAACACAGGCCACAGAAAGGTTAAAAACATCATATTAATAAAACATATAACCAAAATCTTTAAGGTACTTAATTTAATTTTATGTTTAAAAGTCACCTCATTTTTTTCTTTAAGTGAAGGAAAAAGGAAAAATTCAATTAAATAGGTCATCTCATTTAAATGTAAAGATCTGAACACATTTATTTCAGTAAAGAACAAGCAAAAGAAAATCCATAATTTTTAGATTTTAGCATGATTAATTACTCTCATTTGAGTGTTATATATAATACTATAGAATATTTTTTTCATGCATACAAAAAAGCCACTAGCCAAAATTGATGAAATATTAGATCATAAATCAAGCCTCAATGAATTTCAACACATTAAGGCCCTTAATCTTGAGAAGTTAGGCAAGAACTCAATAATAGAAGTAACGAGAAAAGGCCCAAATGTTTGGATAGAAGAAGTACACATCTAAATAACTCATTGATCAAAGAATCACTGCCCGTAACAATCTGGGCCACATTATGACAGAAAATATGGCATTTCAAAACATGTGAGATGCAAGTAAGTCTGTCTTTAATCAGCTGGCTTTCTGATTGGAGCTGTAGCAGTCTCTGTAGCAAGAAGGAGTTCACACCAGGTACTGGGGACCTGATCAAATACCCATGGCTGAAAGGTTACAGTCATAGGGATGAACCTACTTGTCTTCTATGCTCTTCTATTGCTGTGAAGAAACACCATGACCAAGGTAACTTATAAAAGGAAGCCTTTAATTGGGGGCTTGTTTGCAGTTTCAGAGGGTTAGTTAAATGATCATTATGGCCAGGAATGCTGGGGCAGGCAGGCATGGTGCTGGAACAGTATCTGATCCCAAGACAGATAGAGAGGTGAGACTAGGCCTGATATGGGCTTTTAAAGCCTCGAAGACCAACCCCCAGTGACACACCTTCTCCAACAAGGCCACATCTCCTAATCTTTCCTAATCAGTCCACCAACTGGGCACCAAGCATTGAAATATATGAGCCTATAGAGGCCATTCTCATTCAAACCACCACACTGCTATTGTTATTTTGCTAAATAAACATACTGTCAAACTTCCTCTTAAATATTTACATTTATAGTCATGGTCAAGTGCAGCTATTCAGTCTTGATCCAAGAAGCCTCTCTTTGCAGCAAATAATGGTTAAAGCAGAGACACATGGCTGAAGGTGCTGAAAAAAAGTGACTGTTGACCGACTTCAGCATTTAACAAGACGCCCATAGGACCCCTTTCTAGACTCAACTGCTGACTGTTCAGCATTAAACAAGACCCCCATCAGACCCTTTCCTAGGCTCAAGGAACACCATGGAAGAATGGACAGAAAGAATCTAAAGGATGAACGATAGGGAAGAGGTCCTAGAAATGCTGTCTATGAAACACTCACAAACTCATAAAAAGCTGCAGTTGCCTACATAGTGCCTGCACAAGGTCAAGCCTAGAGAAATTCAGTCAAATATGGGGAAGGGCCTGGGGAGAAAGTAGCTGCTGATGGTTGCTGAAGGACAGAAAGTCTTCAGTGATGTAAGCTCTAGTGACTTACTCACAGTTCCAAACCTATGCCCACTCCAGTGGCCCTGGCTAAACTCAGTGGGTCACAAAACACAAACAAGACATAGAAGTGGGATGGGGGCTAAGTATGATCAGAATGTATTATACACATGTATGAAATTGTCAAAGAATTAATTTTAGCAAAGAAATTTTGAAAAGAAAAAAACAGAGAGAGAAAAAGAAAAAACACACTTAGGGTGAAATGTGGAGCCTGGAGTGTAAAGACCAGGGAAATGAAGGGCTGGGATTCAGTGGTCTAAGTGTCCATCTCAATAAATGAGCCTACAGTTTCAGTTTTCAGTATTTTCTACTTTTTTAAGACAGAAAATCTCCTCAAGACCCAGTCTCAGGTTCTACAGTATTGAATGGATCTCCACATCATGTGTACTTTACAAACCAGAGTGAGTTTTCACTCTTTCTGAACATGCACTTGCAACTGTACACACACCCTAATCTCCAAGAGGCTTTTGTTAGCTTTTTCTCTTACGTGTTTTTTACCCTAAAGTCAGATTATGCTTCTTAGAACCACTCTCTAGCAGAAAGTAACACCCACACACTAGGTGGTTCAGACTCACCCTTCCAGAGACAGGCAGGCACAAGCCTCTGGGCCAACAGACAAAACCAGTCAATCTGCAGGTTTCCATCTCACCACACCCAGACAGCTAGATATATCTGTTCAGCTCCAGCATTATCACTCTGGCCTCAAAACAGTTGGCTAAGAATAAAATTATATGGGCAATATCTTTACAAGGTTTTAATAAAACTTGAAAGTTGCAAGCTTTAGATTATGGAGCAAGTCATCCATTATGGAGCTGCCATCCACTATAATAAGCCTTACTCAGGAGATGAACAGTATTGAGAAAACAATGCATTCAATACTTGGTTTTGGGACTCATCAATTAATGTGTCTGAAAGAGTATATATATATGAGTAAAAAGTATTCTAATTTATTCCCCACATAAATTGAATTATCTGTGAGTACTAGCTATAAAAGACTAAACTGGAAACAGCTGATTAACATATTATCAGTATGATAAACATTCTCAACCATATCAAATATTCAAGAGCCTTGAAATTTTATTGCTTTCTTTTGTAGCAGTTAGCATGATGGTGGTCCATTTATATGGCTTTGCTAAATAAAATAGAAATGGCTCTATTGAAAATATTAATTCATTTAGAATATCCTACACCCAGAGTATTGAACCCAATGTTCTTGAGACACTAAGTGCCAGATGTTCTCCATTGGGGGTAATCAATCAATTTCCTTAAGGATGGAAGAGAAAAGAAATCTTATCGCACTGGGTACCTAGGTTTCCATGGGAGCAGGTGGCTTTGATAGTCAATAAAACCAGCTCCCCTCTAGTCAGAACAGGAAAATCAGAAAACAAAACAGACTTTTTTTTTTTTAAAGGGGGAAAGAAAACACAATTTTAAGAGCTTTTGAAGCCAGGCAGTGGTGGCACACACCTTTGATCCCAGCACTCAGGAGGCAGAAGCAGGCAGATCTCCTGAGTTTGAAGCTAGCCTGGTCTACAATGTGATTTCCAGGACAGTCATGGCTACACAGAGAAACCCTGACATACATACA
>CABHPR010125815.1:4329-35157 GCA_902168415.1 Peromyscus melanophrys | reverse complement strand
CACACACACACACACACACACACACACACACACACACACACACACACACAACACTCCAAATCAAATACATAGTTTTGGAGCCCAATTCCAATGGGTGCATCTGCAATACAAGGCCCACACCCAAGGCTCAGCAACATTGTGGAAGAGGGGGCAGAAAGACCTTAAGAGTCACAGGAAAGGGAAGGGAGGCATTTGCTGTTAGACTGTGCCTCCTAGGGATGTCAGAACCCGCACCGGTAAGTGTCACGGGCATGCCTAAATACGAGCTGAACAAGTGCAACAATGATAGACATGCGAAGTGGATGGAAGACAGTCCAGGAGTTCTCTTCCCTATTGGCTCCTCATTTTACACTTCATTATTGTGCTTTCATCATCTTGATTTTCTCTTTTACTGATTCGTAATACAAGTTTACAGTACTGCAGCTAAAATTATTCCTTTTTATTTGGTTTTTGATACCATTTGAATTCCGGTAGGTGTGACTAAAGAACAATGAATTATTTGTCCTTATTAACTTTGTATCCAGGAATACTAATAAGATAATATAGCATTATTGATGACTGACTTACATTATCCTTAAGGTCCTTGTTAAATACAATATAATCTGCATGTACAGAAATCTACCTTCACTTTATCTCCCTTTTCCTATGTTACCTTTCATTTTCCCTTTCCTTAATTATTTTAATTTAATTTTTTAAATAAAATTGTAACTCCTAAACATTATGGAATAGAGGTAATTGCAGATCTTCAGAGGGAAGTGTTCCCTTTCTTAAAGAGACTGCAATGTTAACTGTATTTATTTGAAAATTATCATTACCACACTGAGGGAGTGTATTCCTACTTGCATTTTTCTATTAGATTTAATCAAGTTATCATATCGTCTAAATTGTTTTAATGTTTTTAAAATTGTTCATTTTCTTTTCTATATTTACTATTGATTCATTTTCAAATGTTAAACTTTCAAATCATATTAGGCATTCATATATAATATGTCTTATGTATTTCTAAATACAATTTAAAATTGCTAAGTATTTTAAAATTTGTACCAATTATGGATAGTTATCTCTATTCTCTTTGTTTTCTAAAGTTTTTCTGAGATTTTTAAGATGTGATGATTTAAAAAACTGAAGTGGTAATAATTATATCCTCTTTTCTTCTCTAAAGTTTGATTCAATAACTTTTAAGTATGTCAGAGTTCACCCCTTAGACATTCTTTGTCAAATTGCACCTGCTGGCAATAATTTTGGTAAATTTCATCTTAGTAAATTCTGGAATATTGAACTACAATATGTATAAAGCAAATGTGTTTCAGTATGACATTTTTATATTTGTATATTATACACTATATGTTCCCATCACACTCTTTTCCCATTACATGTTTCCAGTGACTACCACCTTTTTGATGCTCTCCTCCATCCCTCCAGCCCTGTTCATTGTCATGTCATTTGTTTTTAACCTAACTTGTTATGGAAGGGAAATCTTGTGAAACCTGTCTTTATAACACACCACTGTATGCATGCACATGTGTGTGCATGTGTCTCTGTGTTATTTCCTTTATTCCATCATTTTCTTTTCATGGTTATATTGGCTGATTTCATTACATGACTATTGTAAGCAGTATGTCAAAAACACTGGTAGGTAGATATTTGTATTGGGTGCCCATTTTAATTCCTTGGGGAATTTACCAAGGTGTTGTGTAGCTGGATCACATGACAGCTCCAACTTCAGTTTATTGAAGAGCCTTCATATGGGTTATTATAGTGGGCACAGTGATGTGCATTCTGACCAGGAGCATGTAAGGGTTGGTTTATTACTCTCACTTACACATCCTCACCAACATTTTCCATTAGTTATTACTCTTATTACTTACATTAGTGTATCTTTCAAATTGCCATGCAATTATATATTGCACAGTGAGCATTTGTCTCCATATTCCTATAATTTCCTTTTCCCCTTTCCCTTTCTACTAGTTGTGGTGATATATTGTGCATTCCAATAAAACTCATCTGGGGATCAGAGGAAAGAGCCAGCCACTAGATTAGACATAGAGAGCAGAGATCCAGACAGATCTCTGTGAGTTCAAGGCCACACTGGGAACTGAGCCAGGCAGTGGTGGTACACAGCTTTAATCCCAGGACTTGAGATCTCATGTCTTTGCTTAGGAAGGACACACACCTTTAATCCCCCTCTCTCTCTTGAACTGGACTCCTGGAGCTCAGCCTGGTATTTGGCTATGGATCTCTGCACATGGAGGGTAGGGAATGGGGGATGAGATCATAAGGGAATGGGATGGTCAAGCTGGAAGATGGATGGAGTGGGAGAGCAATGAAAGAGATACCATGATAAAGGGAGATATCATGGGGATAGGGAGAAACCTGGTGCTAGGGAAGTTCCCAGGAATCCCCAAGGATGACCCCACCTTAGACTACTAGCCATAGCAGAGAGTGTGCCTGAGCTGGTTTAACCCAGTAACCAGTAATCAGATTGGTGAATAACCTAACTCTCATCATAGAGCCTTTCTCCAGTAACTGATGAAAGTAAATGCAGAGATCCACTAAAAAGTTTTCTGATCGCCGGGCGGTGGTGGCGCATGCCTTTAACCCCAGCACCCGGGAGGCAGAGGCAGGCGGATCTTTGTGAGTTCAAGGCCAGCCTGGGCTACAGAGGGAGATTCAGGAAAGGCACAAAGCTACACAGAGAAACCCTGTCTCGAACTCCCCCCACAAAAAATAAAAGTTTTCTGATCTAGTCTTTAGTATCTTTCAAGTAAAGAGTGGTTTATTGCTCTACATGTGGTGGGATCTGGTAGACTAAAGTTGACAAACAAGACAAACCAAAGTCTTATGTAGTAGTAAACTGTATTCAGAGCATCAGACAATTTGTACTCTGGGATAAGAGAAATCACATGAGTAGAACATACAGTAAGGAGGTCAAGCTGCAAGTGGCAGGAAAGCCACATGTGGCGGTGACAGGCAAGCTGCACGTTGTAAATCCGTGTTTTTTATGAAAGGCATATAAACAAACAACAATAGCCAGTTGAAATGAATAACATGAAGTAAACTCAGTCATCCCCACTATGCCTTGGAGGAGCATGGAAGCACATTCCAAGAGTGGTTCCATGGTTTGAAGAAACAGAGGTCACAAGACTCTTATCCTGTTTACTTAGATTTTTGTCACAAGCATTAGGAGTTCCCTTCATTCTCCTCCATTCATGTACAATGTTCCAACATCCCTCTCCTTTTTATTTTTAATAGCAGAATGTCTAGAGTTGTTTTGATTTGAGATGTTATAGATAAATCTAATTGACATATGATCCATGAGTATCCTATAAGTAAGCAAATTATAAACATAATGAATAATATAAGAACAGTGAAAGCACTGTGTCTAATACTCTGCCACCAAGAACAGGATCTAAATTATGTCCAGTACTCTCGGTTACATTATTATATTGATCAGAAAAAAAAAATCTAGAGAATATCTTGGAAAGTGACCCATATGTTTAGTAGTTCTGCAATCCTGTAGAATGTAATCACATATTTGCCTTTAATAGGAATACAAATGTTATGGTGTCCTAAGCAAATGGGAAGCAAGCTAAATATCAAGAAAAAATTAAACACAGTTCCTTCTTCAGATGAACGAATGCGTCTATTAGAGTCCCAAGAACAAGTCATAAACACAGAATTATCAGTAAAGATAACAGGAGCTAGATCGATTGAATCTACAAACGCAGCAAAGCAGAATGAAGAACACAAGAGCAATACATGCGACCAGAGGCACTCACGACAGTTCCATCTTCAAAGCAAACCATAGCCAAAATGGTCATATCGAATCTCTGTGCCTTCTACAGTAGCAGGATTCTCCTTTCTATTTTATTTACATCTCTCTTCAGCTTCTAAATGCTCTTACAGTTACAATGGGATCATTGAGAAGTGTAAATCACCCAGTTCAATGTCTGTTCCCAAATTAACATTTCCAAAGTTCCTCTGGCTAGCATGTTCGTAGGCACTGAGATTATAAAATGGCCATCTTTGGGTTGGCCTACAACTCTAATTAGCAAAATTGTACTTCACATACTTGATATTTTGGTTCTAGGATTTCTATTGGAATTTTTATCATTCTCATTTTTTTTCTGCTGGATTTTTTTCGTATTTTCATTCATTACAAGCATGTTTTACTATTAATAATCAGAATTACAGGAAATATCTTAAAACCACTATGTGATAATTTTAAAATCTTTCAATAATCTATGTAAATTTCTTATCTTTTAACATTGATTCATATTTTCATAATCATATGCTATTGTTTGACCAGTGATGACAAATTTCATTGCCATAATGTTTAATTAAGGTTTTTCAAAGTAGCAGGAAAAAGTGTTATTTCTGAATTTGCTATAGACATGTTTTTTCTGGAGTATAATTTGGCATTTGAAACCAACATGTAGAGACACTAGCCAACTGATTGTACACACTTTCCAATAATAAGCTGATTACAGACAAATTCTCACACTTTGTTTTCTACATGATATATGCCTCCTGACCTTTTGTAAGTACACTGAAGCTCCAGATCATTCATCGTTTTTAATCCAGAACTTGCACTAGCGATATTGTAAGTAAGCCATTTCAGTGGACAGAAAAGAAGGGTTTAGTTATCAGAGGTTTACAGGACAGTAGCCATTACTGGACATTGGACAGCTGCACCTCTACAGCCTCTTTATGATGTGTCAGACAAGGAGACTGGTGGAGAAGAATAATCATAGAAGGCAACAGCCTTGGAAGCTCACTGATTTAGTGCTTTGCTTCATAGGAAAATATGGCAAGAGAGATATGTAATTGTATGTCCGTGCATTGTTTGTAGCCAATACTTTGTTTGGGTGGTCCAGGTCTTGGAAAACATGAATTTTAATGGAAAAGAAATTTAGGAGAGAAGAGACATTAATAGCAACACATGGATGACTGTGTACCTTACTTCTTATTCCTTTGGCTATCAAAATTCCAGCTTGGATTTCCAGGCTTAGTATCAGCAGCATTTGGGGATCTGAGTCTTCAGGTAGAGAATGGGAGTTACAAGATAAGCTTCTCTCTTTCTGAAGCTTAAACTTGGCCACAACTCTATGAATGGCTTCACAGGTTCTCTAGCTTTGAGTAACCTATCCTAGAACATTGCCTCTATAATTACAGTAAACAATTCCAAATATATTATTACTCATACACTGGTTTTCTATCATCATGCTATGTGTTTATCTATCTCATTTTCTCATCCATCTGTCATCTATGTATATGCCTATCATCTATAGTAATTTATCTACAATCACCATGTATTATATAGGTTTTATCTATTTATCTATCATCTATCTATTTGCATCATCATCTATTTTCTATGCATCTATCCACCTATTTTATTTGTCATTTATCATCTATGTATATATGTATGAATTTATCATTTATCAATCAATATCTATCATATATCTATAATATGTACATTTTTCCATCATTTATCTATCTATCCTCTTGATTTGTTTTTAATGTTAAATCTGGAGTCAAGCACAATGTAATCTGTACATATTGAATGATGTTTGGTAGAATATAAATGTTGTTATGTTCTTTAATCACTGTTGAGTTTTGAGTGCTAGCTTATTTCAGAAGGTAATCAATCAGATTATACTTACAGAGAAAATTGTTTTATTTTGGAGAGAAATGCTAACATCAGTATGGATATATCATATTGCTCTGTTAATTAGAAAAACCATTTTGAAGATAGGTGATACACCAAGTTGAGACATGACTATATACATAACTCATAATTTCTTTCTTCTTAGTCTGTCCTTTCTTAAGATTTCTCAATAAGTTTAAAGCTGAGTTGTTTGTTGTAAATTTTATGCTTTTGTTTTCCAAAGAAAAATTACTTCAGGTGTAATTACTTGCCTCACAGATTTAAAAACCTAAGACGCAAACAAATGATGTAGGACCATTTCCTTCTTATATTTAATTGCAATAAAAATCTTCATATTTCTTTTCAAAATCTCTTTTTAAAAAAAATCTGTTTAATGTTCTGCACATGGTTTCATTGCTCTTATTTGCACCGATACAAAAGGAAAATATTTTCCAAATTTTAAAACTTCATTCTCTGTGATGATATTGTGTTCCCCAAAATATTGTGCACCCTAATAAACTCATATGGGGTCAGAGAACAGAACAGCCAGTAGACAGACATGGAGGCCAGAAAATGGTGGCATGCACACCTTTAATCCTATCACTTGGGAGGCAGAGATCCATGTGGGTCTCTGTGTGTTCAAGGGCACACAGGAAACCACCAGGCATGGTGACATACACCTTTAATTTCAGGAAGTGATGGCAGGAAGCAGAAAGGTATATAAGGCATGAGTACCAGGAACTAGGTTTGTTAAGCTTTTAGGCTTTGAGCAGCAGTTCATCTGAGATCCATTCAGATGAGGACACAGAGGCTTCCAGTTTGAGGAAACAAGATCAGCCAAGGAATTGGCGAGGTGAGGTTAACTATGGGGTGTTCTTTCTCTCTGATCTTTCAGTGTTCACCTCAATCTCCAGCCCTGAGATTTTTATTAATAAAACCCTCCAACAATTCGAGTTATAATTCTCAAAGTTGCATGCTTTATACTGCAAGCTTATTGTCATTGAGTAAAAAAAAAACTGTATAGAAACCTTTCTTTTATTTTATAGTAAAAAGTAAACTCACTAACAATATATATTTTTTATGTTAACAATAAACTGTAGCTTTTTATGTACATCAAGAAAAAACCTTAATAGGACTCAATTTATGTCTGAAATTATTTGTTTTAAGACTTTGAGACCAAGTATGAATAAAATGTACTTCATGAATTTTCTCACTCACATAACTAATATTTACTCAGGCTTCCCTGTGTGCAATGCATTTTAAGTGAACAAAATATTAATGTGCTTCAAACATGTATGTCTGGCAACATAACAAGAAAGATGTGGAACATGTGATCACACATGTAAAAACTGACAAATGACAAAAAGTGAGCATCAGCTGGTCAGTGAGTGTGAACTAGATAAAAATTATTAGGCATGATATCCAGTGGTGGGTGCTCTGGACTAATTACAGACATTATATCTGACGGAGAGGACAATTTAACTAGCTGAGAATTGTGAGTGTGAATGAGTAAACAACTTTCTCTTCAAATTTTCCAAATCTAGCCTGAAACTTAAAGTCATGAGAGCTCAGACATGTAGCTTGATGTGAAACTGTGTTGGGAAACAAGAACTCAGTGCTACACAAGGAAGTCTACACATTTTGTTATTTCTTGTTCTTACAGCAGTAGACTTCTACATAAACTCTGTGACCTGGTCTCACAATTGACTCATGGGTTGACTTTATGAGTTTCTTGTATGTCTAGATAAGGAAAAGAGTACAGTCACAAGATAAATATCAAAGCAATAACATCAATAAAATCATCATGTGTGCCTTCTAAGTTAAAGGAATTTTAGCACAATGAAAAATCAAATAGAAAAAATAAGTGCATAAGTACTCTATACAGAAAACATAAACACAGAAAATTAGTTATGTATGTATATATTTTAAATGGTAGACATAATGTTAATATATTGAACAGTAATGGATGGTTGGATAATAATTTACATTGGAAACTTTGTTTATTTTAGATAATATTTAAACCTCACTTGTTAAGTTTATACATAAGCACAATGTGACATATGTATAAGTTCTAAGTGGCTACAATGTTTTCCTAAATCATATTTTATGAAGCCACTGAAGCATAATAATGCCTTTGTCTCATAAGAAATGTGAATTATGTTTGCCCTTTTGATGGTATCTGACAGAAGCCATAATAACAAAATTATACATTGGCAAAGTTGAGCCCATCAGCAAAAAGAGTTAAGTAATATTTGTCATTTATGAAATGTCA
The DNA here is from genome assembly GCA_902168415.1 of Peromyscus melanophrys. NCBI lineage: Eukaryota > Metazoa > Chordata > Mammalia > Rodentia > Cricetidae > Peromyscus > Peromyscus melanophrys. The sequence goes on along the minus strand of CABHPR010125815.1, from coordinate 27,238 downwards.
GGATAGATATATGAGCATTAGCAGTATCTATATTCATGGGTGATAAGTGACCTAATATGCTAAATTAATTCTCTCTTTTGAATCTCAGGAAAATGTGAAATATTGAGAAATACTAAATGAAATCCAGCTGTATATAAATCCCACTTTATCGTTAAGAAAATTATTGACTATTTTTCCTTAGAAAAGCAGCTGTCAACTCTCTAACTATAGATCTAGATTTACATTATGGTTTTATTTCCTACCTATTCATTTTCATCTAGAACACTTGTTTCAAGAAACAACATTTGCTCTCTGTAAAATAGAAGCAGGATGTGCCGTTTCTTCAAATGTGTCAATGGATGTTCTTGGGCACAGCAAACATTGTGTAAATTCAAGGGAATGTGCTTCTAGTTTTATAAAATGGGAGAACCTCTACATATTCAGATGCATTGTTGAGATCATATGTCAGTAATTCCAGATATTCATCTTCCCATGTGGACTATTACTATGTATTCTAATATTTCCAATGTGTATTCATCTTCCCAGGAAAGTAACGACCTCTATATTTTGATATAGATCTCTAGATGGAGAGATTCTAGGGAAAGATGACTGGAACTGGGAGCATTTGGGGGTCAATTTAGAAACCTAGTATGGTGAAAACTCCCTGGAATGTTCTTTTAATGAGAAATACAGAGCTCTAACTGGCAAACTTTTATAACCAGGCAAGGCTCCAAGCTGTGGAACTTGGATATCAACCCAGTCACAAGACTTTTGACCTACAATCCACTCTGCCTGCAAGATGTACTGGGGTAATGGTGACAGAAGACTTGCGCAAGTGACCAATCAATGACTTGTCCATTTTGAGGTCTAAGCCAGGAGAGTGAGTCCAAACCTGACATTGCCTGGATTGCCAAGAGTCAGAGGCAGGGCAGTGCTGAGACTCGTGATAGAACCAATCTCTACTACAGGGAAAAAAAAAACACTCAATGAAACGATTCCAAATGATATTCTGCTATACTTAGCCAAATTGTCATCAGAGAGGTGTTGTCCAGTAATGAATGGGAGCAGATACAGATACCCACAGCACAACACTTGGTGGAACCAAGGGAAATCCACAGAAGAATGGGGAAGGATTATAGGAGCCAGATGGGTGGAGGACACTACTAGAACACTACCCAAAGAACTAAGCAGGGCTCATAGGGGCTCAAAGAGACTGAAGCCACAGACAAGGACCCTGCATGGGTCTGAGCTATGTCCTCTGCATATACCTTATGGTTGTGTAGCCTGGTGTTCTAGTGGGGTGTTCTTGTTGAACTCCCAATAGTGGGAGTTGGGGAATCTCTCTGACTCTTTTGTGTGGTGATGTTTTATTTGTGCTGAAATGTGGTGATATTTTATTTGTATGTTAATAAACAAAGTTTGCCTAGAGATCAGAGGACATAGCAAGCCATAAGCAGAAGTCAGACAGTGGTAGCACACACCCTTAATCTGATCACATGGCAAGCAGAGTCTCTGTACATTCAAGGACACAGCCAAGCATGGTGACACATGCCTTTAATCCCAGTACCAACCACAGAGACCTGGAGGTCTGTACAGACAGGCAGTGACGAGAAAGTGAAGTGGCTAGGCTAAGAGCCAATGAGAAGGCAGAAAAGCAAGTAAATAAAGGCACAGGTTAGACAGGAAGAGGCTGGTTCTCTTGGGAAGCTACAGCGGTGTGGTGAGCTAAGGTTAGTTGGTGAATCTCACTATTTCCCTGGTCTCTACGGCTTTCACCCCTATATTTGGCTCTGTGTTTCTTATTTATACGACTGTTTAAAAATTCGTCTACACTTTTGCCTGTGCTTTGGATCCTTTTCCTCCAATTGTGTTGCTTTATCCAGCCTTGATATGAGCGTTTGTGCCTAGCTTCATTGTAACTTGTTAGTGCACATTAAGTTGAACTGGATGGGAGCCCTGCTACTTTTTATTTGAAGGAAAAATGGAAGAGGAGTGGATCTGGAGGGAAGAGGATATGGGGAGAGGGCCTATGAGGAGTGCAGGGAGGGGGAAACTATGGTGGTCCCAATGTAACGTATAAGAGAAAAAGTTTAAAAAAATTGTAACTTTCAAAGATTTTCTGTGACGTGATTCTCATCTCATCACATAGAGAATAGCAGGAAGACTGCAGAATAATGAAATCTAAAATGAAAATCTTTCTCAGGAAGTAATGTGTCAAGTGGTCAGACCGGCAGAATTTTCTTATGTAGCCTGACAAGAATCCAGTCACCTTTGATTTCACTGTTCAACTATTACTTATTATAATTTTTAAAAGATGTGGATGTGGTTGAGCAATAGAGTGCTTACCTAGCACATAGAAGACTGAGACACTGGGTTCAACATCTAGCACACCCACTATGCATAATTATCAATTTGATCCTAAGAAAAAAGTGACCATGTAGTCAAAGTGCTTTGTGAACATGTTTATTACCATGGGCAAATGCTACTTTCAACATAAATCAGAGAAGATTTATTTTACAAAGAATGGTAGTGAATTCAAAGGCTTCTGGCAGTTGAAGACACTAAGAATGATGGGAAAAAGTCATGAAATGTTATCTCCAGGACATGACGTAGTCATTGCAATCATGGTATAGAAGCAGGTATACTTGCCTGCATTGGGTATGCAGAAGATTGGAGATGTCAATATCTAGCCTTGAATGGGAGAGAAGGGGCACTGATTTTACCTAGGAAATGACTGGCTACTTATGGATTCTGGAGGAGGGGGTAATTATCTTCAGACATGTACCTATGAATGAGTCTATCAGGTTCCACAGGATAGTTCTATATTTATGACCAGACTGATGGATTTGGATAAATTCAGTGGGTCAAAAAAAACAATACCGAAAGAAATGTCAACTATTTATGGGAAAAGACTTGAAGGAAGGAAATGAGATTGATAGGAGTAAGAGGAGAAGATTGCATGGGGGTGAGAATAATCAAAATGTATTATACACATGTACACAATTGTCAAAAAATAAAATTAATTAAATAATATTTTAAGAGAGGTCATGAAAAACTCATCTTAGATGTCTTTGTCAACAGGCAGTGTGACCCTGCCATTTACCTTTATTGAAAACCCATAATTTCAAGGATGTTGCTATGTTCTTCTCAAATTAGAGTTCCATAATGCATATTATTACTGTCATGCAGTATTGTAGTTATCTTTACATGTCAACAGTACACAAACCTAGAGTCACCTTGGTTGAATAATTGATTTCATCATATTGGCCTGTTGTCATGTCTGTATGGAATTTCCATAACTGATAATTGATTTAGGAGGATCCATCCCAATGAGAGCAAAGAAATCCATAGGCAAGTGGGCCTGCTTCTGGACAAGAAATCTGGTTGAACAAACCAGTACGCAGTGATCCCCTATGGTCTCTTCTCCAGCTTTTGCCTTTATTTTTGAGCTCCTCCTCTGGCTTCCTTTGAAGATGGATTATGCTTTGTAAGATGAAGTAAGCTCTTTTCTCCTCAACTTGCTTCTGTGCAGTGTTTATCAAGGTGAAAGGAACCAAATTAGAACATGTAGATACAAATTTAAGCCAGGTTTCCTGATCACACATTAATCAAAAAGGTGTTTATTTCTTCCATCTTATCAGGGTCTTGATATACATACTTTTGATAATAAAATGTCCATCTAACCTTATTTTTCCAGTTCATTAGATACTTTTATAAGGTAATCTGTGTGTGTGTGTGTATGTGTGTGTGTGTGTGTGTGTGTGTATGTACATGTGTGTATATGTGTGTGTACATATATGTGTAATTAGCAGATGTCCTAATGAGTCTCATAATTCTGAGGAAAGAAGACAAGACAGAAACAGAATAGAAACAAACAGAAGTGAGGAATTTGAAATAGGATGAAGAAGAAAAAAAGGGAGATAGATTTAAAAGATAAGATTCTGAGAAGATCCAATGCACAATGCTATAAAGTGGAAAATTCCGAAAGCAGAAGGAGGAAACACTAAAATACAAGTTAAAGGAAATGTCGAAACTATAGAAGAAAAGGTAGAGGATAAAATAAAAAAATTCCTTCTCTACAGAAGACAGAGTACGGTAAGGGGAGACTAGTAAGCAATGAAAAAAATCAAGACATGAACTGAAGAATACAGGTTAGAGAAATTCTATTTTTATAATGAGGAGAAACATTAGTATATAAATAATTTAAAAATTATCCTCAGAATTGAATTAAATGAAATTGTTAATATATAAATGATCAACATAATGAAGGGAAAAAAAACCCTTATAATATGTACTAAGAGGCATACAGTTTGTGGCACCATACACGTATTTACATAGATATTTGTTTATATATATATACACATATATATGTACATATATTTATTTATGTACATGGATGAGGGAAAAGAACCTAAATTTTAATAGTGAGAGAAAAGAAAACTAGTAAGGAAGTTGATTACTATATCATTTTATTTTCAAATAAGCATCCTAAAAGTAACATTAGGAGCTATATATTTTTTTAAATTTCCTAAACTTTTATGAGACAAATTAATTTTAAACTTTTAAATGTAAAGTAAGTAAGAAAATTTGAACTGTACAATTCATTTTTTATTTAATTTATTATTATTATTAATTTTTTCAAGACAGGGTTTCTCTGTGTAGTTTTGGTGCCTGTCCTGGATCTCACTCTGTAGCCCAGGCTGGCCTTGAACTCACAGAGATCCGCCTGGCTCTGCCTCTTGAGTACTGGGATTAAAGGTGTGTGTCACCACTGCCTGGCTACAATTCATTTTTAAATAAACAAATCTCAAAAAGCTTTCATACATGTGGTACTCTTCTTATATTAGTGATTCTGCAAGAAAGGAAATGATCCCAGGAAAGGGAAATGTCGATAGAGCACTTAATATAGAGCATCTGATAAGGAAAAATGATGAGGAGTATCTGTGGAGTGACAAGAATGCAAGCAGCAGAACTTCAGTGTCCTCAGAAGCACCGAAGGGTGTAAACCAGAACAAGAAAGGCAGCGTGCCAGATAATTTCATGGATTTTGGAAGGAGGAATCTCAGTAAAGAAAATTCCCCCACCAGATTGGCTTGTAGGAGAAGCTCTGGTGTTTTCTTGATAGATGATTGATGTAGGAGGGTCCAGTCCATAGTGTCCAGCACTAGTGATGGGCAGGTCGTCCTATGTTGTTGGAGAAGACAAGCTGAGATCATCATGGAGAGTAAGCTACTAAGCAACACTCCTTTGTATCCTCTGCTTCGGTTTCTTCCTCCAGGTTCCTGCCTTGAGTTCCTTCCCTAACTTCCGAAAATGATGGACTATAAAATATACGGGAAAAAGGCCAATTTCTCTGCAAATTGCTTTTGGTTATGCTGTTTTACCATGATAATAAAAACTTGAAGACACCATGGGAGAAGAAGCAAGGCTAAAGGCTAGTGTTTTCTAGTTTCAAACACTTCATTTAGTAGGTATTTGAAGCTGTTGGATAATGTGAAAGATTAACTATAGGTAGGTACAAAACTAAACATGTTGGACTGATTGTCCTAAAGTGTGATATCTCTATCAAAGCCCTCACATCAGCATTCAGGGATCTGCAGAAAAGGTGGAAATATTGCAATAGCTAGAGGTGGCAGATGACATCAAGGAAATAATGTCTTCCATAGACCATAGTACTGACACACATATGAACTCAATGATTATGACGCCATGTACAAGACCTGCAAAAATTCAAAGCAGACAAACTTGCAGCACTGAAGATCAGAAGTGCATGTGAAGTCCCACTACTAACTAAGAAGCTATTTGTAGTTGATCCCTACTGACAAAGGGAACACCACTTTTCTCTAATGTTGTGTTACTGAGTATATCAACCACATTTCAAGGCAAGACCCATGCCCAGGAGTAGTTGTCCAATAGAAAACTACTTTTGTGTTTCTTTTCCTTTTTTTAGTGAGTTTTATTTCATTTTGTTTTATTTTGGTTTTATTTTTTTGTTTGTGTTTATTTTCATATGTTTGTGTTTAGTGAGTTTATTTTCATTTTGGTTTGGAGAGAGAGAATGAGGGGGGAGGAGAAACATGAAGTTGGGTGGGTAGGAAGGCAGGGAGGATCTATGAAGAGCTCTGGAAGGAAAAAATATGATAAAATATAGTGTATAAAGTTATTTTAAATGAAAATGAAAAAGTAAATATATTTTTCTCCTTTACAGATAAAGGAAAGTGCGTTACTGCTACCCAGTGATTTCAAGCTGAACACTGTCAAATTCAGTGTAAATTTTGGGTTTTGGTTAATTGTTAATGACCCCTCTACTGGATATGCAGTAGGATAGCACTAACAAAGTCTCCCCATCTAGCAAAGACATCTTGCAGAAAGACACTTCCTGGCAGGAGAAATGTAGAATGCAAGCAAATCACTTCCAAAATCTCTGTGACACAAATTATAATGAAAGCAGATTAAAAAAATATGAGAGAGTTCTGTCATCTTTTGTCCTACCTCCACAGCCTCAGAAATAAGGAAAATATAAAGGGACCAAAGGCAGTGGTGGGGGCCGAGCTTGAGGGGATTAGCAGAATGATAAGAAGTAGGAAGAGAAAAAAAAAAGGCAATGAATCCAACTTGTGAAAGGAGCGGTCAATACAGGAAAAGGAGGCAGGAAGAACAAGCAACAGTAATTTAAGAAAGCTTCAAAGAATATTATTCTATATTTACCTGAAAATATTCAAAATGTGTGTGTGCGTGTGTGTGTGTGTGTGTGTGTGTGTGTGTGTGTACTTTAAAAAATAGTTATGCCACTCCCGCTGACAATGTTTGCAGAACCACCGACAAACAAAAAGCCCTGTGCCAGCCAAAAGAAACCTCTTTTGAATGGCTAACCAAGTGACTCCCAATATAAACTATATGTAGAGTAGTTGACATCTCTCAGAGGTTGAAAGTAAGCAACTATTGCCAAAGACACTGCAAACTTGGGACATAAAATTCAGATAATTTGAACTGGATCTAAATGAAAGTTTCATTCCTGTGGGCTAGCTTCCATAATAGCAGAAAATTCTGTGTAAGCTTCCACTGGATGGGCACAATTAATAGTCCTACCTAGCTTTGACACCTATAAACAACAACAAAGACCGACATGGCAAGATATCCATAAAGGTGGCCCTCACGTGTTAGTGGTAACCCACAGCTGTGTATTGGACGTAAGGCTGCTTCAATAGAACGGAAATCATGTCTGGTACTAGAAACCTAGCCAACTACCACGGACATAAGAAAATAATTGACTTTTGTCACTTTGCTAGACTATATAATTCCTAACTACCTTCCAAATCTTATTCTTATATCCACAGGTAAGTTTAGCCACCACTCCTCATCAAAGAATCTATTTAGAGCAAATTGAGATCAGCACAGAAAACCACAACTGGAGATAAAAAAGATATTGTGGATTCTGACCCCAAAGAATATATCTACATCACATTCTTGCATCCACAGCTCAGAGAACATCATGAAAGAGGGTGTGAAAAGATTGTAAAAGTCAAAAGACCAGAAGTTTGCTCTGAAACATTATCTTCTACAAATGGCTGCACAAACAAGAATAAGGATGATATCCCAGACATGTTAACATAGAAGGGGAAACATTTCATGTGGTCCCTCCCTTAGACTTCTGAGTACAGGCACCTAACGACTGCCAGAAGAGGACAAATGAGCCCTGGTATTACTTATCTGATACAAAGTGGTCAGCCCTGAAACCAGAAACACAGAATCAACAAAAATGGACTCAGGAGATGGTAATTATATACTTGTGCTTGTAAATATATCTACATAACTATAGTGTCAAACGAACGGATGTTTGAGACTGGGGCATGGAAGGGATTGCAAGAAGTGTAGCTTGGGGGAGTCGAAATTGACGAGGGAAAGTGATGTAACTTTATTTTAATTAAATGTACAATTTAAAATATGTATATAAGATACTGAGCTTCCTGACTTTTATGCCCAGAGCTCATGAAACGCAGCGGCCACTTCTCACTCTCTCCTACCAGAAGTTTTATTCTTATTTTTATTATTTTAATTTTTTTCTGTTGCTGTTAATTTTATTCCCAACACATATATAATATATACATGTACGTACATGTGTGTGTGTACATGTATATATGCCACAGCATGCTTGTGAACATGCCAGAGAAAACCTTGTAGGAATCTGTCCTTTGCTTCCACTATGTGGGTGTTAGGGATCAAAGTGTATCCTAAGGCTCTGTAGTAAGTAGTTTTACCTTCCAAGCCATCTCACTGGCCTACACCAGAGTATTTTACTTATGATCAGAGGAGAGAAAAATGTTTAAATACATTCTCTTGATTACACAAATATGCATAGTACACACATATACATACACACAGATGCACAGGGAATTGTTACTGTAGTTAGGAAATAAACATAACATTTTATATCAGACATATTGTTATTTACTTATAATTAATGAAATAGAAGTCAACACATAATACATAGCCTTGGCTGTCATCTGTCTATCTGTAGTTATTTATATTTCCATAGATTGTGAATAGATGGAAGAATACCTTACTCAAAAAAAACTTAAATTAAAACTTCTGTGTCTATAGATAAAGTTTTATTGGAATACAGCCATATCCAGAGATTTAAATGTTTTTTTTAGCTGCTTTATTGTCGAAACAGCACACTCAGACATTGTCCATTATTTTTAATGTCCGTAAAAATCTAACAATAGTTACTTGGTCTTTATAATGATGTGATATATTTTCTGACACATGTACTAATTATTGTCTAATAATTCCATTTAGATGTTTAAATTTTAAATCTCTTCTATACAAATTTTTATAGAGGAACCCAGCCATAGTGATTGAATACTGATAGTACAAAACTAGCTTTGAAAATTAATTGCAACATGTCTTAATCTATAATTAGTTTAAACTTACCTACTCACTTGTAAAGTTCAATTTACATTCAAAGATATAGCTCACCTCAAAATTGACATCTAGTTTTAGAGATAATTAAAGCTTCATTCATTTGGACCAATTTAGCTGCCCAGAAACAGGTCTTATTTACAAACTGACAAGACGGCAGAGCTCCTTTGGATACAGAAAAGTGCTTAGCAGAAGAGGAAGGAAATTCAAGAGATAAGGCTATAAACACCCTTCCTCCATGTACAATTCTACATTTTGTATTATAACAATTGTTTTCTATCAGAAAGAAGGAGTTTAGTTGTGGAAGAATTATGTGAAACAATAAACATCATATGGATTTCAGACACTTAATATCTAAATATTTTCTTTGCTCGAAAAGTCAAAATCCAGTTAATGCAAACCCGAGTAACTGAGACAAAATTGCTCTTCATGGAGTGCAAAGCTCTCATGATAAAATGTAGAAAATGGGGACCTTACTCAGTAACTTTCTAATGGGTCCTGAAAAGATTCTCTTTTGATGACCATAACAATCACAGTGGAGCAATTTTAAAAGTTAGTCACTCTTAACTTCCCATTCTCCATTTATGAGTGGAAGTGTAGATGGAAGCCCACCAGGGAATCTGGGTTCTGGCGAAATTGCATAGAGACCAAGGTAAACAAACAAACAAACAAACTGAGGATTAGCCAACTTAACATTGGTGCCACAAGTCTAACCTGCCTCCTCTGATGATGCCCTTTGTATGTTTCGAAACTATCCTCTCTCTAATCAAACCATCAGTAGTACCAGCAGGTGATATGCCATAGGAAGTAATGACAGCTAGCATTGCTTCAGAAAGTATAGTACACAGAGCTCTCTCCTTTCCCAGCCACCAAATTCAGTATTTTTATATCTGGAGATAATATCCCTTGGAAACAATTATGGACAATGAGACTGTGCAGACAGAAACACATGTGCACATACACATTGGCTTGATCCCACCTTCCTCAAATATTTAAAGTACCTACTGTACTGGGGGTAACATAACAGAAAAGTAACTCTACCCATAGGATGTTACTATTATTAAGGGTTATTATTCCCAAGGAAGAGAAAAAAAAATATCTTTAGATTATTCAAAGAGTTAAAAAAATTCACTCTCTCCAGATTACCAGTGGTGTCCATTTACTAAGAGTAAAGGAAAGTAACCGTAAGAAAAACAGCAAAACTCTGGGAATTAAATGTCTTCAAAGAAGACACAGTTATCTCAATGGTGACAATAATAAACTACGATGATAAATTTATTAGGGAGCATGTTGAACTACCTACATATGTGTGGTGATATATTGTGTATCAATAAAGCTTGCCTGAGGATCAGAGGACAGAGCTAGCCACTAGATTAATCATAGATGCCAGGCAGTGGTAGCACACACCCTTAAACCTAGCACTCAGGATCTCCATCAGATCTCTGTGAGTTCAAAGCCACCTGGACTACATGAGATTGATTCAGTCTAGGAGGAAAACAGAGCCAGGTAGTAGTGGCACACACCTTTAATCCCAATACTTGGGAGTCACAGGCATTTAATCCAGCACTAGGAAGGAAGTGAAATGGCTGAGCGGAGAAAGGCATATAAAGCGTGAGGAAATAGGAACCAGAGGCCCTTTTGACTGAGGTCTCAAGAGGCTTTTAGTCAGAGGATTCATGGAGACAGGATCTCGCCTTCCATTCAGCCTGAGGATTCAACAGTGGTGAGAAGTTTCTCTAGTGGCTTGTTCCTTTGTCTCTCTGGTCTTTCAGCATTTACCCCAATATCTGGCTCTGGGTTTTTTATTATAAAACCATTTAGGATTTGTGCAACACATATGTACATATTTTGATATGTGATGTCTGAATTATTTTGAAAATATATAATTCCATGTTTCTATGTGTACTGATGCAAATTTCAATATTTATTATAAATCCATAGTACACACATAAGCATGTATTATTCCTTCATCAAGTATAGAAGTTCATTATAATTGTTCCCATCACCATTTTAAAGAGAGCATCAAGTACTATTTGTATTTAATTCTAATTTCATGACATTTAATTTAAATATCATAATGCCATTTTTAGCCTTTACCTTTGTCTAACTCTGATAAATTTTTAAATTTTAACTTACTGAATTGAATTCTGAACCTCAACATATATGTGATTATGAGTTTTTTCTTTTTATAAATAAGCTTATTGTAGAAATGAAAAATATGTCCATTGTTATATCTTTTCCGTTTCACAACTCTTTTGCATTTTCTATATAGTGCTTTTTGTTTTCCTCCTTAATGAAATTTAATTTTGCCATTGATTATGTATTTCAAAAACCTACATATTAGGAATATAAATATGTAAGTATATTTATTTCAAAAACCATCATGTAGGCAGATGATAAGTACAAACTTTTTAACTTTGCATATACAGAAGAAAGTATTATCAGAGAAATGCATTTCCATGTGCCTGTGTGTGTGTGTGTGTTTGTGTATGTGTGTGTGTGTGTGCGTGTGTGTGCATATGTATGTGGCAATGTGGACCCAACTCAGGCCTCTCACAAATTAAACAGGTCCTTTGCAATTAAATTATGTCCTCAACCCTCTGGAGGGACTTATGTAAGAAAACATTTTCCACGCTAGTCTTTTCTTCAAACATGACACAAAATTTAATCCTAATATTAGGGGTGACATTATCATTGTGGGCTTTTCTCAGCATATAAATCATTAAAATTGTATTTAAAAAAGTACTTAAAATAATTACAATACTACATATTTATTTAAAATGCCTTCTACTTCTAAATGTATTGTCTGTTCTAAGTTGCTGCCCCATTTATGGTTTCTCATTTTTTTTGTGTGTTACAGTCATTGGGTAATTCTGTATTCCATTTGACTATATAAATCTTTACACTTTTATGAAGAACAACTTGTATTGGTTGAGCTCAGTTTCTGATTTGTGTGGACCCCACAAACCTTGTAGCCTGATTTCTTCACCTACCTCTTCCAAAGTTGATGGTAGGACTAACTTTCTGTGTGGCCTGGTTGTCAGGTTTTTCTAAAAATTTAATATGAATTTTTAAATGAGTATTTTCTTTTTTCTCAAACTTTGATCTTAACAAATTTACCAGGTGAGTCAATTCATCCTTCACGCTGGTAAAATGACCTTTCACCATCCAAGTCATTTCTCTGCCTGTTTTCTTTTCCTAAAACAAGTAAATATGTGTCAGTTTGCTTAGCTGAGGAATAATCATTGTTAATGTGGAATTGTTTTGGTTTTGTTGGTTTCTGTGAAGAGTATTGACAATCTGTGTGTTGGATTTCTCTTGGATATATTCAAAATGATCATTTTATCTTTATAAATTTCATTAACTTATATTTCCTCAATTGTGTAAGAGTGTACTTAAATACGTGTTCAATTTGTATAAATTAATTAGATGGCTGTATTCTATTATTCTCTTTCCTGGGCTATATTTACAAAATGCATATTTGTCATAGATTCTGTTTTCATCACTTTTGCAGCTTACATCACTCTTTTGTTTTAAAGAGTATTTTTTTTTTGGAGGATTCCTGAGAGAATAAGTAGTTTCAGCCTGTAATTTCATTTCATTTCAGCTGTAATCCATCAGTACATTTTATTCAGCTCTGCGCTGCCTGACATTTCCCTTTCCCCCTTCTTGGCTTGCAAAGGTACTATGTAAGACTCATTTTGTCAGTGGCTTTTTCCCAGGTTTATTCGTCTTTGAATAGATGCCATTCTACTTGAGCCTGATTTAAAAAAAAGATGAAAGCAAAACAAAGCAAAGAAACCATGATTGGAATTGGCCTTATCCTTCTTCTTGATTATGTGGACAGTTTTATATTTCCTTGAAAATATCTAACTTAGCAGCCTCAGCATTGATAGTGTATATTTTGTATCAAATAATCTTACATGGATTGGCTTGGGAGAGGAGAGTCAATGAGAGTGAAATGATAACTAACTCGCTGGGAAATTATATTCTAAAGTAATTATCTCTGATTCTATCTAAACTGCATGAAAATCACTTACTATAGTTCAGGCAAATTCAAGTCTCATCCTGTTCATTATAGGTCCTTGTGATTATGCCTTCAGTTTCTTTATCACTGTGTCTGTGGAGTTATTTTCTCAGACACAAGCCTGTTTCCTTGGTCAGAAATTTTTTTCCCCTGGATGTTTCAAGTAGATAGCGTTTTATAAATGATGGGAACATCAACAGAATTAAGCTCACACTTATTTTCCCTCAAAAGCAAGGGAAGAAGTGAGTTATTGTAGACATCAGCTTTAGTACCTAACACCATATGCTTAGCATTCATTTCTCCTGTTGTTTAATAGAAACGTTCCATGACTAAAAAAAATAAAAAAAATAAAAAATAAAAACCAAAAAAAAAAAAACCAACTCCCTTTTTCCTGCATTTGCTCACTATCACTTAATTCAGAGCACTCTCGTACGAATCTGCCACCACACAAATATATTCAATACAAATTTGTCAATATTTTATAACTGTATAATGAAAAATAAAATTTATAATGGAAATACGATAGATAAAACCAACTAATGAATGCCAGTGTTGTCTATTTTCCATAAATGCAAGGCAAATAAGTAGTAGTCACAGCTTACTGGTTAATGAGCCAATATTTTAAAAAAATATAATATTACATGAGATTTAAATACCATCAAAATTGTGTTCATCTTTCTATTTCAGAGACATGATATTTACTAATATAGGTACATGGTAATATGTACTAACAAGGTTCAATGAGAACAGAATAAAAAGTTCTCATTCGCTTAGTAGACCTATGCTTCCAATGAGAAGCAACATTCTCAACCTTCTTGATTATTGCCATTCTGGAAAATGATTGGTTGTATGGATCCAATAACAGAACTTATCTGAAAGAAGTTAGTGTACAGGTAACTTTTCCCCACTCAGTACTAATATAAAGAACAAATCAAAACATTATTTCTAAAAAACTGCTTCAGAATTTAGGAATCATATATAAATCTATTATATAGTTTAAAATAAGTGAGATTGATGTTTCTTTTAAAAGACCATTAAGATTCATGTTGGCCGGGCGTTGGTGGCGCACGCCTTTAATCCCAGCACTCGGGAGGCAGAGGCAGGCAGATATCTGTGAGTTCGAGGCCAGCCTGGGCTACCAAGTGAGCTCCAGGAAAGGCGCAAAGCTACACAGAGAAACGCTGTCTCGAAAAAACCAAAAAAAAAAAAAAAAAGATTCATGTGCATTTTTATTCTTATATTTTTAGAAAATAAAGAATCTATTGTGAATGCAAAGTGTTTTACACATGTATGTATACTATGTGATGAGGACGAATACACTTTGGAGCAGGGGTTGTTGTGTATCTTATTACCAATCTACAATTTTTGCTAGAGACATAGGTTTGGAAGAGTAATAAAATAGACTGAGAGATGGTAGAATTTCAGAAGAAAATCTTTAGAGAGGTCACATTTTATCTAAGTTGTGTTACAAATGTTTGTGTTTGCATCTTTGGAAGAAGGGCCTCTGTGCAGCGTGGTCTTTAATATGCACAGTGCAGATCAGTGCATTATCACAGTTGAGAGAATTAAAAAATGTGCACATCAAACTTAATTGTCTGAAGTCTCATAGCTATTTGTGTTACTCCTTACCGAGGAGAATGAAACTTGAGTGCTAAACTAAACTGGAAAAGGAGATGCTTCAAATCAGCCAGTCGGAGCTTAATTGTTTATTTTTGCTAATGTCCATTACAAGAAATTCTGAAAAACAGATATTGTGAGGAGATAAAGGAAAATAAAATGTGTTTTCAAGGACAAAATATGAGGATATTTTTTGAGGGTGCATACATAGTGAGTAGAACGTTCATCTTCCAAAGATATGCAAGGCTTGCTTTCTGCCTGGAATGTTGAATATATTTTCTTACATGGTCAAAGACTGTAGATTTGATTAATTTAAGGATATTTTAGGTGAGTTGTACAAATATGATCAATTTAATTGCTTGGATTTTTGAAATTAATTAATCTTCTCTTTGTATATTCAGTCATGAGAAGCACTGACAATTATTCTGAGGTGTAATGTGGCTGACTTTGGATAAAACAGAAAATTGCTTTGGCTTCTGGATAATCATAGAATCAGTGATTATCCCCTATAACTGGATTCTTTTTTATGGTTTCTTGAAAGCAATAAAGATAGGTATAATTACATCAAAGTGAGACTCCCAATAAACTCAAGGCTTAAGGAACTGTGAGATTATGATACTACAAGCTAGTAAAAATGTGGACAAATTTGTGACATCATTAGAAGACAAATGCATATGATGATTTGTAGCTGAAATTTTTCTGGTCCTGCCAGGCTCCTGTGGCCCTTGCGGTCAGGACCAATCTCTCTCAGTCTCTCTCATCTGCCAGTCCTGCAGCTGCTCGGACCTGCAGTCCACAGCCGCGTATAAAATAGTCACTCGGCAGCTTATATTAATTAAAACTGCTTGGCCATTAGCTCAGGCCTACCACTAACTAGCTCTTACATTTAAACTCAGTCCATTTCTGTTAATCTATATGTCTGCATGTGTTCCATGGCTTTATCTGTGTGACCTTACATGCTGCTCCCTGGACGGAGGGCTGGCGTCTGCTGGCTTAGCCTTTCTCTTCCCAGAATTCTCCTTGTTTGTTTATCCAACCTATACTTCTTGCCTGGCTACTGGCCAATCTGTGTTTTATTTATCAACCAACCAGAGCAACACATTCACAGTATACAGAACATCCCACAGCAATAGTTTTCAAATAGAGAACCAGAAGTAAGACTTCTTCACATTTACAAACATAACTAAATCTTAAACATTATCCTACATGAAATCCAAAGCCATATCCATTCCTAGCTCTTTTGGTGTCTTCTACTTCTTTCTTTAGGCTTTAGAGGCAAGAAACTTCATATCTACACTAACTGTAATTAGGAAAGTAACAGGACAAGACTCTGTGGAGGTTACTTTCTGGGAGGAGGGACAGCTAACTGGTAGATGATGTATGTCTTTCAGTCACAGGATTATTCCTGGGTCTCCCGCTCATAACAAACTTGCTTTAGAGTAGATGTCTTCATTCGGTGAAGTTGTGAATGTTTGCAGATGTGTGCAGATACTATGATTCCATAGAATTTGTTACACAATGGCAAAGTCAGTTTATCTACACGTCTCATTTTACCAAGATGAGAGCCTAGAGAAAAAAATACAGTGTTAATGCTTTTTATCAAGGTGGCTTTTTCCTTTGTTCTGTTTCTTGCTTTATTACTGTGACATTGACTATCCTCTTCTCAGCTAGAACATTTCTTGTCTTACCAAGTGCAGTGAACTTCAAATTCTGTGCTATATTTACTAAAATAATTTCTGATTGGCAACAGAAAAAAGCTTATGTGTTCTGTGACACAAATTGCTAAATGGTCTTATTAATAAAAAACCTGGAGCCAGATATTGGGGTGAAAGATCAGAGGAATAGAACAAGCCAGCCACAATTTTTTACCACTAGGAAATCATCAGCCCAGGAGAGCTACTTCCTGTGTACTCATAACTTATATACCTTTCTGTACCCTGCCATCTTATTTCCTCTCTCCACCCAGGTAAATCACATCCTCTTTCTGCCCAGCTCTATCACATCCTGTCTGTTTCTACAGACCTCCAGACCTCTATGGCTAATTAATACTGGGATTAAAGGTGTGTGCCAGCACACCTGGCTCTGTTCCCAGTGTGGCCTTGAACTCTCAGACATCTGGATGAATCTCTGCATCCCAAATGCTAGGATTAAAGCATGTGCTACCACTGTCTGACCTCTATGTTTAATATAGCGGCTGGCTTTGTGCTCTGATTCTCAGACAAACTTTATTTGTCAGAGCACAAATAAAATATCATCTGAAGAAAAATGTTGCTTTTCTTTTAAAATAATGTACTACAAAGAGCAGTGTTATTTAATATCAATGATAAATTAAGTTCCAAGATGACTCTGTATACTCTATTCTATTAGGTTTGCACACTGGATTTCTGAGCATTTTCTGTTCTTGAAAGTAAAATTTAATCACCTTCTTTTCCAAAATATAAGCAAAATTACTATGTGGTCCTGTAACAACAGAAAAACAGCTGATGAAACTAACAAACCTTTCCCTTCTGAAAGTCATGATTCCTGAATCCCCTGATTCCCTCCCAACACACAACTATTCATACTAGGAAGGGACAAATACTGGATCAATGGCTATTGAAAAACAGACTGAAAATTGTGGAGTTGCATCAACACAATAAACTGGGGGTAAAAAACTGTGGGCAATAATATAAAAGTTATTTTATATTTAAATATAATATAAAAGAGAGAAGATGAAAACATTCAAGTTTTCTTAAGATTTATATAAAGATTGAGCAAATGCAGGTATGTCTTTAATGCATGATTGATCACACATAGTGAATTCTTGAATATTTTTGTTTGCCATTGCTCCACCTCAGCGTGTTGCAGTATATTTGAAAAGAAAAATTAAAAAATAAAATTTGAAGATTCTAAACATTATATACCTCACTGCTGTTTCTACAAGTTAGATCAGGTCACATATATAAACTCATTGTCTTGTGAACCTTCCTATATATTCACTTTTGGAAATGATATTGGCTCTAGCACAAATAAACCAGTAAATTATAAGTATATCATCAAGTGAAAAATGGACAAAAATCCTGTCCAATACAATAGCTTCATTCTAAAAGCAAGAAAAATTAATAGGATTTCACTAATGATCTAAAATGTGTAAGTCGTGGGGACCATGAATGACTAAAATGTTACCCACTACACAGAATCTGACAACAGATGGTTTCATATTGACAGGGGATTAACAATTTGAGGATTGTTAATTTTTCTATTATGAAAGTACTGTTGTTAATTAAATAAGGAAAACATTCCCATAGAATACAGCTGTAGATATAATTTTAAATAAAACAAAATCTGAGTCAAAATATCAGTAATTTCTGAAATGTGGAACAAAGAACAATGTAATTCTTTTGTTTGTTTAAATATATTGTGTTTTGTATCTTCTTTTTTTCCTGTTTGGATTATTTGAAATGAAAATCACCACCATCATAGGAAATCTTAATGAATAAAAAGTATCAAGTAATGAATAATTTTGTATGTTATCATATCTCAGAAAGCTTATGAAATATTATTTTGATTTATCCTTAAGCATACTCCAAATGACTGACATACAGGATAGCCAAAAGAATCCTGTACAATAAAACAACCTGTATAGGCATCATGATCCCTGACTTCACTCTCTACTATAGAGCTATAGTAATAAAAACAGCTTGGTACTGGCATAAAAACCGACATGTGGACCAATGGAATCGAATTGAAGTCCCTGATATTGATCTGCACACCTATGAACATATAATTTTTGACAAAGAAGCCAAAACTGTACAATGGAAAAAAGAGAGCATCTTCAACAAATGGTCCTGGCATAACTGGATATCAACGTGTAGAAGACTACAAATAGACCCATATCTGTCAACATGCACAAAACTTAAGTCCAAGTGGATCAAAGACATCAACATAAATCCAGCTACTCTGAACCTGATAGAAGAGAAAGTAGAAAGCAGTCTTGAACGCATTGGCATAGGAGATCACTTCCTAAATATAACACCAGTAGCACAGACACTGAGAGAAACAATCAATCAACAGGACCTCCTGAGACTGAGAAGCTTTTGTAGAGCAAAGGATATGGTCAACAAGGCAAAACGACAGCCTACAGAATGGGAAAAGGTCTTCACCAACCCCACATCTGACAGAGGGCTGATATCCAGAATATATAAAGAACTCAAGAAATTAGACATCAAAATGCCCAACAGTCCAATTAAGAAGTGGGTTATAGAACTAAAGAGAGAATTCTCAACAGAGGAAACTCAAATGGCTGAAAGACATTTAAGGAATTGCTCAACATCCCTAATCATTAGGGAAATGCAAATCAAAACAACTCTGAGATACCACGTTATGCCAGTCAGAATGGCTAAGATCAAAAACACTGAAGACACCTTATGCTGGAGAGGATGTGGAGCTAGGGGAACTCTCCTCCACTGCTGGTGGGAATGCAAGTTTGTTCAACCACTTTGGAAATCAATATGGCGCTTTCTTAGAAAATTGGGAATCAATCTCCCCCAAGATCCAGCTATACCACTCTTGGGCATATACACAAGGAATGCTCAATCATACCACAAGGGCACTTGCTCAGCTATGTTCATATCAGCATTGTTTGTAATAGCCAGAACCTGGAAACAACCTTGATGCCCTTCAACTGAAGAATGGTTAAATGAAATGTGGTACATATACACAATGGAATACTACCCAGCAAAGAAAAACAATGACATCATGAGGTTTGCAGGCAAATGGATCTAGAAAAAAATCATCCTGAGTGAGGTAACCCAGACTCAGAAAGACAAACATGGTATGTACTCACTCATAGGAGGACAATAGATGTGGAGCAAAGATGACTGGACTGCTACTCACAACTCTAGGGAGGCGACCTAGAAAACAGGACCCCAAGAAAGACACGGGGATAGCCCAATGACAGAGAAATGTATGATATCTACATGAACAACATGGACGTGAGTGGGGGTAATGAAGTGCAAGGATTGACGGAAAGAGAGCTTGGGGGAGCGGGAGATCCCAGCTGGATCAAGAACAGAGGTTGAGAACAAGGAATAAGAGACCATGGTAAGTGGAGACCACATGAGAATAGGAAGAAACAAAGTGCTAGAGAGGTCCACAGAAATCCACAAAGATACCTCCACAATAGACTACTGGCAATGGTCGAGAGACAGCCCGAACTGACCTACACTGGTGATAGGATGGTCAAACACCCTAATTGTCGTGCTAGAAACCCCATCCAATGACTGAGGGAACCGGATGCAGAGATCCATGGCCAGGCCCCAGGTGGAGCTCCAGGAGTCCAGTTGGCCAGAAAGAAGATGCTTTGTATGAGCGAGAATTGTTGAGACCAAGGTTGGATAAAGCACAGGGACAAATAGCCAAACGAATGGAAACACATGAACTATGAACCAATAGCTGAGGAGCCCCCAGCTGGATCAGGTCCTCTGGATAAGTGAGACAGTTGATTAGCTTGATCTGTTTGGGAGGCATCCAAGCAGTGGGACCGGATCCTGTACTCAGTGCATAAGTTGGCTGTTTGAAACCTGGGGCTTATACAGGGACACTTGGCTCAGCCTGGGAGGAGGGGATTGGACCTGCCTGGACTGAATCTACCAGGTTGAACTCAATCCTCAGGGGAGTCCTTGCCCTGGAGGAGATGGGAATGGAGGGTGCGCTGGGGGGAAGGAGGTGGGGGGGCGGGAGGAGGGAGAACAACGGAATCCGTGACTGATATGTAAAATTAAATTAAATTATTAAATAAAAATAAAATAAAATAAAAACAAATTATATATAAAAGGAGTTCATTCATCAGTATGGACGTATCTTAGCTATTCTGTGTAGGTGCTCAGAAGATCTCTTATGGAGACTTTTTCTTGAGAAAGATTAATCTACTTTCTCTCCTAGAATTCTAACATTCTTTTGCCTGGAAACACTAATTCTCCTGGTTCTTGGACCTTTGGATTGAAATTGAATTATACCTCTGTTGCCAACTATTCATTCAGGATGCACTAGAGACTTTTAACTGAGTTTGTTTTATATTCATGTTTTCAGCCCTTTAAAATAGTATATACTAATTATAAAAGATAATGGTTTAATTCTAACATTTGTAAACATGTATAAAATAGACTTTAACCCCCCCCCCCACACACACACACACTTCATTATCCCCTTTTCCTCCCAGGAATCTCATTTCTATTTTCAAAGTGTCCACTTCAACTTTCATGTCTTTCTTTGTCTTAAGTCTAGATTCCACATACGGGAGAGAAACTGTTCTGTATCTTTCCTGAACATTATGACAAAATATCTGGTTAGAAAATTGAAGAGGAAATGTTTTAACCGTGCTCACCAGATGAGGTTACCTCCTGTGATGCAGAAGTCCTGGCAGCAGGGATTTGGGGTAGCTAGTTACATTGTATCAGTCACGCAGCAGAGAAGGTGGGTGTCGGGTCTCAGCTCATTTTCATGTTTACACATAGAAGCAGACCCTATAGGTGTGACCCACATTTAGTTAGAGTCTTCTTACTTTGAGTCTACAAATTTCCTCATTGTCATACCCATTGATTTGGCTCTCAGTATATTCTAGATCTTTACATGTTGGCAGTTAGCATTAACTATCACATATAATGATACTTATTTTTCTGAGTCTGGCTTATTTTAACATGATGATATTCAGTTCTGTACTCTTTCTTAAAATTCATAGGATGGTTTGTTCTTTATGGCTGAACAATGAGTTGTATTGCTTTTATTGAAGATTTCCTCTGGGAATGTACAATACCTATAAACAAATACAAAATGATTTCCCTCAAAAAGAACTTGATGAATCGAGAGTTTATTGAGGGTTTTCACAAAATTATGACTATGACAAGATCATAAGTAGTCTCTTCCTGGTAATGGTTAGTTGTTTATGCATCCTTGAAAATTGAGAGGATGGTCCTTATCTTTGTTAGCTATTCCACATTTTTCCGTGAGGTAATTCTGATAGATATTTATGTTATGATGATACTTACTACAACTACCCTGATTTAAGAGGTCAATGATCACACTGGACGGGAGAACAAATGACCGTACAACGACACTATAGTTGTCATTCAAAGTCTAACTGATTGTGTTTAGGATAATGATGTTCATTTCATCCGTTTTTCCTTCAAGATGACATAATTCTATTCTTTGCTTGTGATTGAACAAAACTCTATTGTTTATACATTGCAGGACATTTTCTTTACTCATTTATTCACTGGACCTTACCAGATTTCATGGTGAGACACGGAAAATGCCTAATCACTTCATAAAAAAAAAGGTTTTAACAAATAGCGAACATATTATATACAAGTGTAGCATGGCTAACCAAAAAGGTTTTAGGGGTTATTCACAGGATACAGGTGACTCAAAAGTCGTTTTACTACTAGAATGATCCCTGACAATTCACAGGCAGATTTCTAAGTGAAGAGTCTCATCCACAGCTTAGATCCTTGTAAAATACTGCATCAATTGTTTTCTTTATATATACTCTTGGTGAGGGGTGTAAACTTTAATGATGATATTGTGAGGATCTGAAGGCTTTGTAAAACTCATGAGAGTAATAGTAGGTCCAAACTCATGAAAGTCTCCTGTCATATCTTTTCTGATTCTAGATGTGGTGGTCATGTCTAATCTGAAGGAGTTACACTGCTTTTAATTAATGCCAAAATGCCACATCAAATACTAACATGAACATTCTATGTGCACTGACTTTTCTCTTTAATTCTTATAATTATAGAAAGTAGAATTTCTAAGGAAAGGATAGGAGAGAAATTCTTAAAGTTTTGTTTCAAGGTATTTTAATCTCCTCTAAATTTATGAAGGAAACCAAATGCTTTCTATTTTCTTGCTCATAACTTCTAATATGCACCATATTAGAAATTGAAAATGTGCTTAAAAATATAAGGATAAACTTGTTGAATACAACCAAAATAACATCTTTCTAAAAATATGCATATGAAACCAGAAATAGCTAGAAGAAAAGAAGCGTTTCTCTTTCTTTATTTCTTTCAAATCTTTTAAGATTGGCTTACTAGAGGATGGTTGATTTTTTCATAACTTGTATTTGTCTAATATACACTGATTTAGCTTATATGTCTGAAAAATAACTTCTGCAAAAGTCAGAACAGAAAGAGACAAGTACTTTAATAATATCAAAGAGAATCACACAAGACAAAAGTAGTAAAGGTTCTGTATTCACAAGCTTGCCACTGAGTGGAGGCCCTTTGGGCCATGTGCTTCCCAAAAAGGCTCAAAGATATTTGGAAAATAAGGTTATTTAAAAGATAAAAAGAAAACAAAACAAAAAAAAAAAAAAAAAAAAAAAAA
>CABHPR010125814.1:0-31914 GCA_902168415.1 Peromyscus melanophrys | reverse complement strand
TTTTTTTTTTTTAAGAGAGAAAGAACATGAAGTTTATTTGGTGGGTGCTAAATTTGTGAGGAGTTAGGGACAGGAAAGAATATGATAAAAATATAATGTATCACTAAAATTTTTTTAAGGATAAAAACAATAAGGTCTTTTCAAAATAAACAAAAGAACCTCTTAGACATAACCGGCAGAAGCCACCTAGTGGTGGTGAAGAAAGGTACACAATTTTCCCATAGTTCTGCATCTTACTACACAAAGGACCTAGCTGAAGAGACCAGAAGCTGCTCAGTGTCTTCACCACTTTCAACAGAGAAATAAATGCTACAGAGAATTCCACTGAGCACACAGTGTTTGAGTGCTAAATTAGCACTTGCTTTGATTTTACTCTCTTGCTAGGCAGTTGTATAATTTCTGATTACAAACTAAATTGATCTAGAAAAGACAAGTAAAAATTCCCTCTTTTTAATTTTCAAGATCACCTTCAGGTATATTTTTTTTTTAGTTTTCATTCAATAATTCTATAAAACATTGCTATCATTTTTATATCATCATTGTACATATCATGGATCAAATGCTGTTAGGTACAAGAAACACAAAACCAAGAAAGACATAGGCCAGTCCCTAGGAGATGAAGAAGACAGGTAAATGGAAAGCTGCTGTAGACTATTCCCAGTTCTGTAACAGAAATAATGAAACTAGAAAAAGACCACTGCTGTCACTTGTTGGGAAGATGAGGGCAGAAATTATTCAACAGAGGCAAGTTGGGGTGTCTACATGATCTATGTGTGGTCAGTCTGTTTAGACACCTGTTTTATTTGTAGAAGAAGGAAGCTGAATTAGCACTGCAGACTTACTTTAAGTAGTTCTCGAAGCCATTGACAAACTTTTGCTCTGATTCAAAAGCATATGAAATAAATAAAATATTTGAAAAATGAAACTGTTTGTTAGGATAGTGATTTGAATGATAAAAAAAAATCCCATAGTCTTGAGCATTTGAACATTTGATCTCTAGTTGATGATGACATTTGGGTATGTTTAGGAGGTGTGGCCTTGGAGGAATAATGATATTTGGGTCAGTTTTTAAGAGGTTAAGGATTCACATCATTTCTAGTTTTTTATCTTTGCTTCATGCTTGTAGTTCAAGATCTGAACTCTCATCTTGTTGCTCCTGGTGTGATGACTATTGCCTGTTTTTGTGCTTCCCCACCATGATGGACTCATCCCTCTAACACCATAAGCTAAATGAACATTTCCTCCTTTAAGTTGCCTTGGTCATGGTGTTTTACTACAACAGTAGAGAAGCAAGCTAATACAGGTAGTTTGGAAAAAGCGGAAGTGTGAAATCTATATATCTAGGGCTCTTTTCCCATGTCTGTCACTAGGAAGTCATGCATTTTAATGAAATCACTGATTAAAAATTTATTTTCTGTTTCATGAATGTTTGGCACATCGTGATTTTGATTATTAAACAGAACCTTTAGGGTGTCTAATTCAGCTGTGATGGTTTTATATGCCAATGAATTTTCTTTTTCCATCTTCCTCTCAAAACAGAGTATGTAGTTTCCTCTCAGAGTATTAGGTGTTTTCTGGATAGACTGTGGTGTAGTGATAGGATCTGACTTGGCACAGTAACTCATAAAATGCACAACAGCATTTGCCTGTCTATGTATCTTAGACCACATATTCTGTGAAAGGCAACCTGCATGGTATAGAGATGTTCAGGTAGTACAATGGAGAGGCTTACATGTCAACAAGACTCCATCTAACAGCTATGTGAGACTTCTTGTGCATCTCCCACCCAAGACAAAACAAACCTTAAGATGACTCCATGTCTTGCCAAGAAAGTGACTGTAGCCTCATTAAGAGAGCCTGACCTACAGCCCTCCCACTCGGGTGTGCCAGAATTACTGGCCCATCACAACTTTTAAACAAAACCTTTTGTTTTAAATCTGCAATTTTTGGTACTATGTTATACAGCATAATTACAAAGATATCATTCCTGAATAATCTTTTCTTTGGCTTATGGCCCAGTTCAGAGTTCCTGGCATACAAAATCCAGTGAGAAATAATGTAAATATAGATTTGTGTTTTGTTCTCTTTTATGAAGACAGAGCAAATACTGTTACCCTCACCTTCCTAGGTCTTCCTTTGCCTAGCAGTATCATCACTAAAGTTCTTTACTCTATTCATTCTTTATGGTTTAGGAAGCAACTTCAGACACTTTAGGAGCATTGCTTTTATCAATGCTAGCAGCTTTCTGTAGCTTTCTTCAAGTGCATACCCTTCTTCATTCAGGAACAAGCTGTGTTTAACATAGATATTTTCACTCCTGAACCTCCTATTAGTAGAACTAAATCAAGATTTTGTAACCTAAGGCAAGAAGCTCACCTTAGTTTCTAGTTTTCCATAGCAAATATCAGCATAAAATTGTGCTCGATCGCCTTGGACTGGAGGAGAATATGGAGCCGGGGTGGGTGTGGTCTGTGTTCAGTCTTCTGTCTGTGGGTGAGTCACACAGCTCAGTTCTACTTGATGTCTCATCGTGAACAATCTGGCAGATGGCTCCAACTTAAACTTTTTGAACCAGAAAACTAGAGTATTGGTACCTACTTTACAAAGCCATTCTAAGAAGGTAGAAGATTCCTTAATCAAGTGCCTTTACCTGCTTTTAGCTGTTGTTAGGAGGTTAAAGGACACCCTGACAATACAATTACTTAAAAGCTGGTCACATTGCAAGATCTCAGAGACTACCAGCACTGGTTCATTTCTTCTCTATCCCTATGCAAGCACAGCACACTGCAAGAGGAGTCAGGAGGGCAGCTGGTCCTCTGGGAGCCATGACTGCCTCACCTAGAGAAGGAAGGAAATGAAGGAAGGAACTTCAATGTGGTGTCTTGGGGCCTAGTATTATAACTGTTGAATAAGGGTATGGTCACATAGAAAAGGAAGATATTAAGACTTTAGAAAAATGACTTGTGCTTCTTGTGTTCAGAGAAAGAGTCACTTTTTAAAACATGTAGTTTAATGTAACTGAAGTCTTTGCTATTCACCTCTGGAAGCCTACATACTTTAAATCAGACATTTAGTCTGAAGAATGTAGTGAGTCTAGTAAACGGTATGACTTTAAAATGCTAATGTCACTTTTAATTTTACTGGTAACAGCATAAATGGACTTAAATGCAGGGTATTAAATCATAATAAGTATTCATGCTGAACCGTAAGGCATCTGATATGACAAATGGTCATTTATTCATCATTTTTGTATTGCTGCCAGATCTGATAGGATAATATTTAAAATTTATTAAGCAATACATCACAGCGAAGCATCTAGTTCCATATTATATTCACAATAGTAGCAATGGCAGTTGCCAGTGCTAGTCAAGTATAAATTACTGCTCAATTTGAACATGATGCTGCTGCAGTATAATGCCCTGTGGCTAAGAAAGTCTTAGCTTGTAACAGTATTGTCCGGCCTAGAACAGGAGTGAGCCTGTACACACACACACGCACACGCACACGCACACGCACACGCACACGCACACGCACACGCACACGCACACGTACACACACTGGGTCAGAACACTTAGCACTATAGACAAAGAAGAAATAAAGAGATAGAAGAAGACATTAAGCAGACAGTCCTCTGATTAACAGCAAGCAAAGCTGGGGTGAGTGAGTACCAAATGAGATGGAAGGGAAAGGTTATCTCCTGTAGGAAGCTAACACATTCTCCTATCTCCAGGGGAGCAGAGTTCAAAGTCAGGTCAACGAGACAAACTTGGAACTTAAGGGAATCAGAAACCAGAGATGTTTTGCACAAAGCTATTGCTTCCAAAGGGCAAATCTACAACTAGTATAAGTAGAAGGCCCTCTTAATTTTACTTAACTGTTGATCACCAGACGTTATAAACTATATGGTAGGACACTTAAATCTATCACAGTTATGAATGTAAGTGCACATCTGTGTGAGAGGGACAGAGACTCTAAGGAAAGTTCAAATAGGATTTTAGAGCTTTGCGACATGTGTGTTTCACCTGTCTTTCAACAGCAAGGAGAGAAATGTATAGTTGTAAGGCACTATCTCCTCAGCAGTAGAATGTTCTTTAGTTTACATGTTGTGTGTCCCACTTTTGTGTTTTTCAAACAACAACGCTATGATTACTCTTCCTACAGCAGAAGCTGTGCTCGGGAGAGTGTCGCACTACAAAGTTATTAAGGGACAAGACCAGAGCCTGAAGTCAAGAGTCACTAGCTTCCCCAAAGTTTCTAAGAATAGTGGAGGGAATGTGTGTAATCAATCAGGTTCCTTGCTGCTTTTGAAAATTGTGTTAGGTTACATCTTGACACATATAAATTATTAATCCCTTCAGCAAGGAATAGTCCTGACCTATAATGGCAACTACCTGGAAACTGACATACTCACTCACTTAGCAAAAACTTCCGTTTTTACTACATCCCTGTACGTGTTCTGGGTTCTGCAGTGTATCCACGAGTCAAACATTGAATCTGACTTCTGATTGCATTGGTCTGCAGTTCACTGAAGAAGCAGATCAAGCACTGTTGACATTATGACTCTGAGAAGGAGTTCAGGATTCTCCTAACGACTCTTCCAACATACACTAAGAAGCCCGGATTGTTGACCTTGGAAATGTACCCTACATCTACAGGTAAAGGCTGAGCCCAGGTTCTGAGTCATCCTTAGGCTGCAAAACAGGAACCCTAGGTACTCTCTCACATCCAGAGAGTTTGATTTATAAAGTAAATACTGTTCAGGATCCAGACCCATTTTCCATGAAGGGGAACAGCTTCTTCCTCCCAACTTCATAAACAGAGAAAAGCTATTTGCTGATCTCTCACTTTCAGGGTGCTCAGCTATTCAAGAATGACATTTGAGCTGGCTCCTACTTTCATGAGAGATGCACTAACTAATGAAGACCTGTCTGAGAGATGCTCTGCTTTGTAAACCCTCTCCCCTGTGGATATTAGGTTATTTTTTTCATCAGTGAACATAGGTCAATCTGGGAAGCCAAAGAAATGAGGTACTTCCAGACAGAGTGATGTACTTTCTACAGTGCAAAAACATTAAAAATCTATATTCCTCCCTCAAAAGAAAAACAAAAATAGAGGTTCATTTGTAAGCTATGTGGTATTTTCCAATTAAAACTTCAAGAGATTAAGAGAAGCCATAAGCCAGGGACAATGAGAAAGAAACAGGGAGGGAGACCTAGAGAGAGACAAAGAGAGAGAGAGAGGGAGGGAGAGAGAGACAGAGACAGAGACAGAGAGAGAGAGACGAAGAAAATTTTCTTTGCTTAAGTAGTAAGTACCTTTGGGGAAGAAGATGGGTGGAGCATGAGTGACCTTATTTTATCCTGTCTATTCCTGTACTAGTCAGAAGTTCCATGTCTAAGCAGCAACAGTTTTCTAAGCAGCAGGCTTAAAGCATACTCTTGTGGGACTTTTATCAATAAAGAACCAATAGGGTAATTATGATTAGTTTTCTATTTCATTTTATTCTTTGTGCTCACTAAGTGAATGAATGCTTTATTATAAATAATAAAATTAAAGCTACAATGTTAATGTATGTATCATGGGAGTTTTAACAATAAAGCTTAGTTTTCAGAATGCGTCAAGGAAAGGCAAACCTTCCAACAAGCTGGTCTCTAGAGAATTGTATGTAGCTTCTCCGGAAAGACGGAAATGACAAGGAAATGTGGAGGGCTCAGAGTGGAAGACAGCTACATGGTAGCAAACACCCTTCCTAGAAGAAGATCTCTAAGCACATCAATGAACTGTAACAAAATATATAATGAGCATTTAAATGCATTTGTAAATGTTTTTAAGTCCTATAGAAATTCCTATGTTTCCATGTTTGTTGCTGCATCAAAAAAAGTCACTTACCCTTTGCCTTTTAGTTTAGTTTAAAATGGGCATAAACCTACCTTACCATCACAGCTTTGAGTGGGATTCCCTGAAAATGAGTTGATCTATTGGACTGAGCACCTGTTACACATACTGGTTGCACTCTAGGCAAAGTAAATATCAGTGTTTAGTGACTTCATCAGACAGGTCAGTGACGACAAAACCTCATGCCATAGCCTGTTAGTGACACAGTCACAATTAAAATCACTGACCCTTATTTACATCACACAATGACTAAAGTGTGGTGATATTTTAATTGTGTTGTGTAGTGGGTAGCCATTCCAGCTTTGGTCTGGAAGTTCCAACCCCCATTGAGGCTTCCGTAACTATCACGCCTACAAGGCGGGGCCAAGGGAGGGCTGAAGACCTGAGATCGGGATGTGCGGCGCTCTCTTGTTTTCCTGGACCTGGACAGAGAGGTAGACCAAGGGAAGTTCTCCAGAGAACACCGCCGGACTGCGCTGCATCTTTTCCAGAACCCACCATCTATCTACCTATCCCTACATTTGTAAGTTACGCCTTTAAATAAATCTCCTTTTAACTACGTGGAGTGGCTTTAATATTTACACCAATAGTGTTGAAATGTGATTTTATTTGTATATTAATAAATAAAGTTTGCCTGGAGATCAGAGGTCATAGCGAGCCAGAGAGAGCAGTCAGGCAGTGGTAGCCCATGCCTTTAATCCAATCACATGTCAGGCAGAGTCTCTGTGTGGTCAATGACACAGCTAAACATGGTGACATGAACCTTTAATCCCAGTACCAACCATAGAGACCAGGAGGTCTGTATAGACAGGCAGTGATGAGGAAGTCATGTGGCTGGGCTTAGGGACAATGAAAAAGCAGAACAGGAAAACAATAAAAACACAAGTCAGACATTAGAAGGTCTCTCTCTGGGGGAAGCTACTGCTGGTGATAAGCTAAAGCTAGGTGGCTCTTCTGTAGCTAGAGTTTTCCTGCCTGGCCCACGGTCAGGATAAATCTCTTTCACCTGCCAGTCCCACAGCCGCTCAGACCCAACCAAGTAAACACAGAGACTTATATTGCTTACAAACTGTATGGCCGTGGCAGGCTTCTTGCTAACTGTTCTTATATCTTAAATTAATCCATTTCTATAAATCTATACCTTGCCACATGGCTCGTGGCTTACCGGCATCTTTACATGCTGCTTGTCCTGGCGGCGGCTGGCAGGCAGTGACTCCTTCTGCCTTCCTGCTCTTTTAATTCTCTCTGTTAGTCCCGCCTATACTTTCTGCCTAGCCACTGGACAATCAGTGTTTTATTAGCAACACATTTGCCATACAGAACATCCCACAGCACTCTTCCTCTGATCTCTTTGGTTTTAACTCTGTATTTGGCTCTGTGTTTCTTATTTAATAAGACTGTTTTGAAATTTGTCTACACTAAAGTACTTATTTGGAGCATGGATTTCCCCAGCTCATACCTGCTTTCACCAGTTCAGAAGGGCCAACTGCAAACAGCACCTCTACCGTCTGATTTCACAGGCTGTCAGGAGCAGAAACCTGAACTCCAGCTGAGAATTTACACCACAGAAACTAAGAAGTGCTGCTAGTTGAGGATTTCATTTCTAGGATGCAGTGGTGAAATTCTCACCAGCATATCTCTCCATGGCCTGCAGATTTAGATGCAGCTATGCGTTGTCTCTCCTTGGTGGGTAGATGCATGGCATGCTGACATCTCTATGAGAGGCCCACAGGATTTCAAATCATCAGATTCCATTTGTAGTTAATATTTCCAGTGTGTACTTCATTGCCTTGGGGCAACTTCCAGAGAGGGTATTTTCCATTGTATAAGTCTCTAGGTGTCTTAAAAAAAAAAAAAAACCCTTGTAGCATTAGTTTTCTGAGAATTGCATTTTTCAATATTTCCTGAAGGCACAGTAAAAGCCCTTCAGAGGAATCAGAACATTGATTTTTTTTCTCTCCCCTCTTTTATGTTGATAGCTCAGAGCTGATCCCCCTGCCCTAGCCTCAGGCAGGATTAATTGCTCAGGCCTCTGCTCCTTGGCATCTTGCTCATGCTGTTAATTTAGTACTCACCACACAGTACCAACGGCAAGCTTTCCCTGCCTCTTTTCTGAGCAGAATCAAAAGCTGTTCAAGGGCCTTGGTTCATGTTTTCTCTTTTAGCCCTAAAATGATCCCTGGATTTCATAGGTGAACTGAGAAGTCCTGACAGACAAAACATGCAGCCAGCCTTCTGTCTGCACACATTCCTCAGTTAAAAGAAGACGATTTGGAAAAAATAAAAAGCTAACTATACATTATTTCCCTAGGTCAGAAAAATGGTTAAATGACTGCTTACACAATGAAATTCAAATCACAAACTGATACGGTAAGGCAGGAAAACTAAGCAGCAATGGGATTTTTGTCAAGAGGACAACTGGAGCTTTGTGTTTTCTGTATATTGCCAGGCCCTCTGGTGGCTCTAACAACAAACACATCCATATCAGACAGGGGCAGGATATATAATCACTGTCTATAGCTACTAACTGTTTCATCTGGAAGCAACTCTCAGCTCCATTAAACCTAAATCCTGTTTTAGAGTAAGTATTTCTACGGCTCCTTCTATCCTAGAATCAAACTCATAGATAGATCTGGCATATACCCTTAACCTGGCATTCTTCCCTGCATCAATGCCTATTATTTGAATATTTGGTCTTTATATAATATCCTATAGTGCTGTGGGATGTTCTGTATGTTAAATGTGTTGCTCTGATTGGTTAATAAATAAAACACTGATTGGCCAGTAGCCAGGCAGGAAGTATAGGTGGGACAAGGAGAGAGGAGAATTCTGGGAAGTGGAAGGCTGAAGCAGAGAGATGCTGCCAGCTGCCACCATGACAAGCAACATGTAAAGATACCAGTAAGCCATAAGCCATGTGGCAACTTATAAATGAATAGAAATGGGTTTATTTAAAATATAAGAACTAGATAACAAGAAGCCTGCCATGGCCATACAGTTTGTAAGTAATATAAGTCTCTGTGTGCTTACTTGGTTGGGTCTGAGCAGCTGCAGGACTGGCAGGTGAGAAAGATTTGTCCTGACCGTGGGCCAGGCAGGACTGGAGAAAACTTCAGCTACACTATAGTTCTTGCATTTTCCTTTCCCATGTGTCTTTGTCAGTGTTTTATTGCTGTGAAGAGACACCATGACCAAGGCAACTCTTACAAAAGCATTTAACTGGGACTTGCTTAGTCAGAGGCTTAGTTCATTGTCAGCATGGCAGGGTGCCCAGTGGTACACAGGCAGACACGGTGTTAGAGAAGTAGAGAGCTCTACATCTGGAGCTGCAGGCAACCAGAAGAGCATGACATTGGTCCTGGCTTAGGCTTTCTGAAACCCCAAAGCCCACCCCTTGTGACACATTTCCTCCAAGGCTACACCTCTTAATCTTTCTCAAGTAGTACCACCCACTAATGACTAAGCATTCAAATATATGAGCCTATGGGGCCATTCTTATTCAAACCACTACAAAAAATATTGCAGGGTCTTCAAAAAGATTCAAAAGGTAGCCACATTTCTGGGAAATTTAGTATTTTTCAAAACTGTACTAACACTTTATGTATAAAATGGGGCTTCATACCAAAGTACTAGGGATAAAAGCTTTCACAGCAGTTTTCAACCTGTGGGTTGTGACCTCTTTAGTGGTGGAAGGACCCTTTCACAGGGGTCACATATCAGATATCCTGCATATCAGATACTTGTATTACTTACTGTTCATAACAGTGGCAAAATTATAGTTACAATGTAGCAACAAAAATAATTTTGCAGTTGGGAGTCATCACAACATGAGGAACTGTATTAAGGGGTCACAGCATTAGGAAGGTTGAGAATCCTGGCTTATAGGCTATGAACATGAGTATCTCTACAGAGCTGAAAAGTCACCATCCACCTAGATCAAGTTTATCACATGGAGTTTTCCCGCAGAACACAGGACAGCTCATACCTGGAACCCACCTCTGAACTGCTGATCCATGATAACCATGCTTTCCTCAGTTTCCCAAGTAGGACCTGGTGTGTTAGAATTTCTGGCATAAAGAGACTCTAAACTTTTGATAAAATAGAGATAATCATACCAATTTTTTCTAGACCCCAAACCTAGAATGAAAATTCAATTTAAACATATTTTTGAAAACTCTTAACCAACTGTAACAAAACGGATAGATCAAAAATTTTTTTTTTCTTTTACAGAGACTTGCTTTGAAGCAAATTTGGACATTCCTCACATTCTCAAGGCTTTGAGACCCTTTCTCTGCCTCACTGTGACCATTAGAAGAGCGTTTTCCTGTGCCAAGGGCAACACTCTCCCAGAATCACCATGGATTAAATTCCACTTCTTATGGTTTCTCCTATGATTTTATTTCAACATTCTAAATCCAAAGTGTGACACACTAACTGGTTGATACTGCCATCTAGTGACTCTTACAAACCAATCAACTGATACCATTAAATTCAGCTGCACAGGTACTTAAACACATTTATAGTGTTTAAATTTCTAATTTCCCAAAGCCAGTGTTCAGCTCTCATTTAAATCAATGGGTCTGTGAGAATGAAGTGGAAATTTCTTCTACAGCTGATGTTCCACCAGTACTGTTGCAGCAGTGTGACAGGACAGTGTCCTTTGTTAACCAGCAGTGTGTCCGCTGTGGCAGACACCCTCATCTTGACCCACACATTCAGAGACTTTCTTTATTTGCAGCAGGGGGGACTGGCAGCTTTGTACCCATGACATTTTGAATTTTCATTCAGGCTCCAGAGTATGTCTTTGCTCAGGTACCAAACATTTGACCTCAGTGAGTGCTTGAAGGGTGGGAATGTAAAACCTGCCATATATCTTATCTGCATTCTCAGACAAATGCACCCTTTATCCAGGTAGCCCCGTTAGGAGAAATGGCATGGGGATCTAAATCCTGCCCTGGGAAGTCACGTGTGATCCATTGTATTATGGTCGAAGGCTTGTGTGGCAGGGTCAGGATTCAAAACTGTCACATGAGCCCACAGCCTTGTCACAGTTTAAGGTAAGTGGCTAGGGAATGATTCCTAGGGCCTGGGGATGAGAACCAATCAAAAAATAAATTAATCGATTACTGGTAATAATACTTTTTGCCTTCTCTCATGCTTCTTTCCCACTGACAGTTAAGCCTTAACCACAAGTTTCTCTGAATACAACAGTGTATCATTTCCTGTATTTTAAAAGGAAAGACAAAAAATATAATAATAATCATAAGAAGAGAGCAGGAATCCCAGGTTGTTAAGGGAGAGGTGACAATTGAGGAAAACCAGAACCTTCTTCCTTCCCTGCTTTAAGCTCTACAGTTCACACCCTTCTGCCTTGAGACAGGATCTCATGCAACCAAGGCTTCCTTGAACTCACTGTGGAGCCAAGAATCACCCTGAACACCTGATCACCTCGATCCTCCTGCCTCCACTTTCATAGTGCCCATTTACAAGTGTGACTTTTTGAGGTATTTGTCACATCATTAATTATTATTTGCCAATCATAATCAATCTTAGCAATGGAATGAGAGCAGCTCAAGAAAGAGTCTAGGTCCAGTGTGGTGTCTTCCTGCACAAGTCCACATTCCAAAGAATGCCTCAGGCTCAAGGGGAAAGGGAACTATTGCCTTACTATTCACTCTCAAGCATCTACTAAGAATCATCTTGATTTTAGGCTATACATAAAACATCACTCATGACCATTTCTTCTCAGAACTTAGTTCAATAGTACTATGTTTTCACTAATGGATTATTGAACATTTCCTAATTGATTTATTTCTTGTTCATTTGTAAAATCAGAGTATTGTAGCAAAGAGTGGTCACTTTCATTTTCTTTAATTAATAAGGCTTTATTTCTGTTTTACCAACCATTGTTACACCTGACATGTAAACAATGATGCTAGCTGACAGTGCTGACCAAAAGATCAAACCCTTGTACTTGGCATGAAAGGCCATTGAAAGTGAGGTTCCACTGGCTTTGAAAGACATAGTCCTATCCCTAACCAAGAAGCTATTTGTAACTCATACCTTCTGGGACAGGAAAAATCAGCTTTCTCCAGTGTTACTGGGTGTATTAAACATACCTCAACAGCAGGTCTCAGAGTAGTTGGCCAACACAAAAAACACTCCATGATCTTGTTTTAATTTTGTTTTGGGGTGTGTGTGTGTGTGTGTGTGTGTGTGTGTGTGTGTGTGTACTTTATAAATTTGTCTTGGTGTTTATTTCTTTTAATTTTGAGATTATTATATAATTACATCCCCTTTCTCCCTTCTGTATGCTATGAATGTGTTGCTCTGATTAGTTAATAAATAAAGTGCTGATTGGCCAGTAGCCAGGCAGGAAGTATAGGCAGGACAAAAAGAGAGGAGAATTCTAGGAACAGGAAGGCTGAGTCAGGAGTCACCAGCCAGACACAGAGGAAGCAAGATGTGAAGGCAGAACTGGGAAAAGGTACCAAGCCATGTGGCTAAACATAAATAAGAATTATGGGTTAATTTAAGTGTAAGATCTAGCTAACAAGAAGCCTGAGCCATTAGGCCAAACAGTTTTAATTAATATAAGCATCTCTGTGTTTATTTGGGTCTGAGCGGTTGCGGGCCTAAGCAGGACTGGAGAAAACTCCAGCTACACCTTCCCTGTCTACCCTCCAAACCCTTCCATATACTCCTTCTTGCTTTCTTTCAAATTCATGGCATATTTTTTATTGATTGTTGTTACATGGATATATGCATACATATGTACATACATATTCCTAAGTATAATCTGCTCAGTCTGTATAATGTTACTTGTATGTGTGTTTTCAGTGTTGATCATTTGGTATTAGATAAAGAATTGGTGTGTTCTTCCCTGGGGAAAATCATTTCTTCTGTTCCCATTATTCCTATGTTGCCTGTATCTTGTGTGTGATTTGAGGGCTCCTGGGTTCCCCTGTCCACTTTGGTATGTTTATCATTGTTCATGGTCAACTTATGTTTAGGCAGCCATGCTGGTGTAACTTTATGTGTATAGTTTTGACATTACCAGGAGAAATAGTCTCATAGAAAATTACCCTCTGGATCTTCTAATCTTTCTATCCCTTTGTCCACAATGTTCCTTGAGCCTTAGGTACAGAGTTCAGAGTTGTTTTTTTGTTTTTTGTTTTTTGTTTTTTGTTTTTCGAGACAGGGTTTCTCTGTGTAGCTTTGTGCCTTTCCTGGAACTCACTCTGTAGCCCAGGCTGGTCTCAAACTCACAGAGATCCACCTGCCTCTGCCTCCCGAGTGCTGGGATTAAAGGCGTGCACCACCACCACCACCACCACCACCACCACCACCACCACCACCACCCGGTCAGAGTTGTTTTGTAGATTTATCTGTTAGGGCTAAGATCTCTAACTCTAAATTTTGATTGGTGTGGTTTTCTATAAAAGGGTTAGTCTGTTTCAAGGAAAAGCTTCCTTGATGAACAGTAAGGATGACACTTAACTGTGGGTATAAGAACAAATATTTAGAATCTAGTTAGGGTTTGTGCTGGTTTAGTAAAGTGGTAGATGTAGGTTCTCCTCTAATATACATAACTTTACTAGCACTGAATAGTTTGTTAGTTTTCTAGTACATGTTTTCACTTCCATCTTGTTGAGTGGAAGTATTCGTCCAATAAGAGAACTGTTGGTTGCTACAAATGTATACATGCCACTACTGTACCCTTAGTGTTATCAGACCGTGCTGGTCACTGTTGGGGTTCATAGGCTTCATAGTTGGGTAGGACTATGGGTTGATTCCCTCCTTTGGAAGATTGCATGGCATCTTCTGGTATCATGAAAGCTAGTCCTCAAGGAGGGGACATTCAGGTCAGTGGCAGCTCAGGCCCTTTGGACCTTGTATCTCAAGTGCATTGTGTATGCAACAATAGAGACACTCTTAAAAGGATTATACATTGTGACAAAGTGTGGGAATAGGTTTGCCTGTGTGGAAAGGTTGAATATGGTGGGGGAGGGGCCAATGGTTTGGGAGATAGGGAAGGAAGGTCCTGGCAGAAGCCTAGAGATTGGTGGAGGTACAGGTATGGATGGTCAGATTATGTCTGGACATTGGTTATAGAACCTGGGTTAGCTCTGGAGGGTTTAGAGGGGGTGCTGAAATGGGAAGTGTCAGGGAGACACACCTTGAAAAAGTAGTTGGATATCTAGCTGGGTAGAGAGGTTGGATGAAGAGCAAAAGGAACCTTTAGGTGGTGGCAGTTAGGGTCAGTCCTGGCAGAAGCCTAGTGGTTGGTTGTGATGTAAGTAGGAGTCACCTGACTAGGCCTGGACACTGGTTTTGGGATTCTGGCTAGATCTGGATTGTTAGGGAGAAGGTATGGAGTGAGAGCTCAGAGATACTCACTGGAATTGGCCCTGGAGAAGAAAGTGGGCTATTTTTTTAAGGTAGAGAAATAATATGAAATTGCATGGGTAAGGAACAAGGAACTGGGAGGGTTTGAGAGAAAAGAAAGAATGCAACCAAAATATATTGCATGAAAAAATTTAAAATATAAACAAAACAAAACAAAGAGCGCTCTACCAAGAGTGATAAGAGCTTTCAAAGTCTTAGACTTCAAGATCAGGATATAGAAAACTGGAAAAAGAGCACATAGTTTGTTTTGAATGAGCTGCATTTAATGCTAAAATTGTTTGATCACTGGCTATTAGTTAACTAGGAGAAGAGGTCACCCAGCCTTCTGAGTTACTAATCAGTAGAAACCCACAGATTCTATGTTCAAAGCCTCTTTTCTCATCTGATCCATGTAATCTTCTTGCTCATTTTGATGATGATGTCAGCATTAAGCTGTTCCAATCCTTTTGATTAACTGCTAATTGTCAATTTCCAAGCCTTGCAAAGATTCTCATTCCTGCAGTCATGAATATAATTATCTACACTATCTCTTCAGTGGCCAAGCACATAGATATAAAATGCAGAAAAATAACAGATTTCAACAATCTTTTCTCTCTTTTTTAAAAAATCTCAATTTGTTTCCATGATTTAAAAAAGCCTGTCAAACACTAGATATGTTGCTGCTTTGGCCTAGGGGGACTACCTTTAATTTTTTTCCCTGTGTGTGCTTTCGGCTATTTTTCTAAATGTCCTACAAATAACCTATAAACAGTAAATGATCATCCCTTGCCAATGGTTTCATGCAGAAAACTAATTCTAAGCAATGCTTTCAGGAACTTAATGATATTCAAGTTAATATGCATTCAGCCTCCCTCCCTGATCTGTTCTGTAATATACAAGGGAGCTGGGAATGAGGAAGAGACCACATCCTAAGCAACAGAGGTTCACCTTGAGTCTACTGTGTTGCGCTATTCCCTGAGTTGGAGAGGGTTAAGACAGGTGTTTTGGATATGGGCATCCATGTTTGGCCACTTCTTCCCCAGTACTATAAAATGCTATAAATAGAGAAAATTTTTAGTGAAGGAGCTTAGCAAACAGTACCTCATGCCAGGAGATTAAGGATAATAATTATTGTGACTAGCTATGTACCTGCTAGCCATCAATTAAAAGATATAGTGAGAATCCACTTTGTTGTCTCCTTTTCAAAGACCCTTGTCCCATTCTCACAGTGAGGGAAACAAATAGTAAGAAAAACATACCAGAAGGGAATGAACTTCTATAAAATACCAGACCAGCTCTCTTGATAATTGTCAAGGTCATCAGCAATGAAGAAAGACAGTAAAATTGTCATAGACAAGGAAAAACGATGCCTAAATTCAGTGGTTTGCTGGACAGAATGCTGGAACAGGAAAGGAGAGACTTAGGAGAAAAACTAGGAAAATGTAAAGAAAGTGTGATGTGTTGGAGAAGAGGGGAAGAAAGGCAGGAGAGTCCACAACCAGTGGTTAGCTAGATAGCTAGATAGTCTTAGTGGATAAGACTAGGGGATGGATATGGGGGAGAGGAGGGAGAGTAAAGGTCTGAAGATCACATATCTTCTTCTACAGCCTCCATCACCAGTCCATCCTTTGTCTCAGCCAACAACTTTTGCCGGCACTCACTGGGAACACACTGACCATGCTAATCAGGGAAGCAGATAATCCTGGGAAGAGGGGAAACTAATCAAAATATGTTCTATAAAAAGATCTATTTTCAGTAAGTGAAAAAAAGGAAATATTTATTTTAGTAAATAATACATCAAAGTAGGATATGGTGCCATATTCCTGTTATTACAGAACTCACAAGGCTGAGCAATGAGGATCATATATATCCTGGCTACTTAGTGACTTCAAGGCCTGCTTGGGCTATGTCATGAGACTCCATCTCAACAAAACCCTAGAACAATAATAATAAAACAATTGTAATAGTTGTTACTTAATTATGATGAATGACGCTGACTAATATGAATTATTTCTAACATAAAAAAACTAATTGTGAGCTATACATATATATGTATCTTCACATTTTTTTTGTAAATGAAAAACAATTCTAAAATTTAAATGTTTACTTAAAGACATATAATATAAACCCATTTTCTACAAATGAAATATGTTTACATTTAAAATCACTCTTGAAAACATGTAATAAAATGAATTACAGTAATAATGAAATTTTTTCCATCAACTTTTTAGAAATATTAATGAATACTTGAAAGTTCATAAAATTGTACCCTTTTTCCTTAGAAATTTCCATTGCTGCCAATGCTTAGCCACAAAAATTCTACCTCTGCCAAGTTGACAACATTAGGCTCCATATTAGCATAATTAATTAGCTCATTTGTATATTGGGTTTTCAGTGCTTTATCATTTTAATGGGGAAACAGAACTTGTGGAACCTCCTTGGTAACTCTCCCTCTTCAGAGCATCTGCTTTGCTGGCGTGTGTAAACTGTGCCTTTGAGTCTTAGCCACATGATGTATTACCTCCACGGGGAGCAAAGTAATGCTAATTCCATCAGATCAAAATTTAAAAATGCTACATCAAAATGAGTCTTCTAACACAGCATTGAGACTACCTCATGGTCAAAGCTGTGAGGAATTTGAATATCATTGAACCGGTTGGAGGGTTGAATAAACAAAATGTTAATACTGTGTGTCTAAGCACTGAAATAATGTGACTTGTTACATGGTTTAATCATTCTTTAAACTGTTGTATGTGTGTGAAGCTAAGCTGACTTTCCTGAAGAGAACCTGTGCATTGTTCATAGTTATAATCTTTGACCCAAGGAGGAAAAACTGGCCTGCTTTTAAATTATTTTCTTTCCCAACATAAATTAGCGTGCCAAAGAATTGTACCTATGCATTATGAGAAGGGCCCATTTTCACTCTGCTACCTGAGTGTGTGTTATTGATTATTGAATGCTTACCTTAACATCATTTCTGAGGTATTAATGTTTGATATACCATACATGTCATATAATTTCTTACTTCTGTTCTACAACACAAAACTAAAATCAATCTTCTTCACATACTTAAAACAATTCTGTTGATGCCTTATTTAGGTATTTGCTGAAATATTATGTGACAATACACTACCAGGTAATGCTAATTTTACTAAATTACATTTTCTGGCAAGTTAGAAATTCTAGAAGTAAAATTTTAAATGAGATATACCATTATACTATATAATGCTACCTTATTTATGAACTATACTCATTCTGAGATCTGCCAGATCAATCTCTTCCTTGATGCTCCTGTTTGCTTCTTCCATAACCCTGGATGATACTTTCCTCTTGATTCTGTGAGAATTTTTCCTGGCCTGAACTCCCTGCCCCACAATATAATCAAATGATCTTCAGTGTCCTTTTCTAAGGATAGAATAACATATTGATGAGGAGCCGAGATGGCAAAAGCTTGAGACACTGAAGTGACTCTCTATAGCTCTAGACTATTTTAGCAAGCCTTCCAGGGAAAAGTACTAATTGGTGTATAGAGTAGTATGAGTACATGCCTTAGGCTTCAATAGAAATTAGAAATGAGTATTAGAAAATTGCTATCTTTCCTGCTTTAGAGGAACAATGGGAAAGGGTATTGGCAGATCCCCAAACTACAGTCAAATGTCAGTATCTGGAAACATGACAAGCCATACTGAGCAACTGGAAACAGTAGGAGAAAACTACCAAGGCAGAGTGAGAATAAGATTCCTGGTCTGCCCTGTGTCATCCCTCATCATTACCACTGGTCAAACCCAAGCTGAAAACAGCTCTACAGCGAACCCTGCAGAGATCAGCAACTGGAAATAGGAAGCAGAATGTAGAGGAGGCAAATAAAAGAGCTGTGTGCAAAGGCTATGCTCTGGTCAGAAGGCTTTGTTCCTACCCCTAAGTCTACACGTAGAGACACCAGTTACAGAGGTGATGGGATTAGTAGACTGGCATTTGGAAGGTGATTAAGCCATGGATGAAAAGCCTTCTTAAATGACATTTTTCTTGCCCTGTGAAGACGTAGTGGCCCCCACCCAACACTGACTCTCCTGAAGCCTTGACCTTGAGTCAGCCTTCAGAACTGACCCACCCCATGTCATTTTTGTTGAAGAAATTTGAACAGACTGAGATCACTCCAACCAACACAGTTCCTGATGTCTGGTTTTCAGGTGCCTCTAGTTTCATGGCCACTGAGGGTCATATCGTCGATCATATGATACTATCAGCTGATGAACAACTTCAGTCATCACTTCTGCTGCTGGGCTTTCCTTGAGGACCAGATCCTGCCACTCACTTTCCTGAGGTTTAAAATCCTTGAAAAACCTACCATCTCTGAGAAAGATTCACTTGTGTGTGGGTGACTTGCAGGTTATCCAAAACCAGTCCCTCAAAACCATTACCTAGAAAGTACAGATGTACCACAGATCGTTTCTTAAGACAGTGACACATGTCTTTAGCTCTTGCTTCTCTTAGGGCAACATGAGGGCAGCTAGAGTTTCCCGTCAACTTTTTCTTCTTAAACCAGCTGCAGTCAGTTTAACTCATCCTGTTTGGGTCTCTTTTTCCAGTCAAAAGGAAACAATTTTCAGTCCACTTGTACAAAGGGCTGTGTATACTAGAAGCATTCTAGGTGAAGATGCTGAAAAGCCATACAACAGCCTACCTCTCAGAGGAGCTAGTTAATTTTGCCTAAAAAATTATAATGGAAATTTTTATTATGATTTATCCAAAGACTAAAATTGTAGGAAAATAATTTGTAGGAACACCAATAAAACCACTCTCTTGAAGTTCCTCAAATGTTGTCACCCCTCATCTAAGATCAGCTATTTAATATTTACATCCTATCTAATCTCAT
Source organism: Peromyscus melanophrys (assembly GCA_902168415.1). Taxonomy (NCBI): domain Eukaryota; kingdom Metazoa; phylum Chordata; class Mammalia; order Rodentia; family Cricetidae; genus Peromyscus; species Peromyscus melanophrys. Next base: position 12,755 of record CABHPR010125814.1, on the reverse strand, counting down.
AAAAATTTTGAATCATTTAGCTACAACATTTGTGTCCCACAGACAAACAATAATAATCTGAACTTCACCCCTCAGTTCACTAACTTCATCAACCATCTTAACAAGTGAGGACTCAGAGGACCGAGGTTGGAAGAGCCCTTGACAACTGTCCCTAAAACGGAGAAACCAGGATTCCCTCCCCAGAACTCTCTTTCAGTGAGAATCTAATGTGTTCACAAGGCTGAGCTGAGACAAATAGAGATACCACAGTTTAAAAAATAAAGTTGCAGGACTTGGAAGGAAAGAAGTTACTACATTTAACAGTCAATACAAAAATAATAAGTTTAAAACCACCAACATTTTATGCTGCTACTTTATAAGAAATATCTTTCTCATGAGAGAAATTTTTTAAAAAAAATTACATGGCATAAAAAAATCTAAGGTTGAAACTGATAGCAGGAACTGTCATTTAATTTAAATGACAGAAGTTCAGTTCATCAGACAAAAACACCAGCTCAAATTGTTTGCACATGGTAACCTTGCTTTAAAAATTAAAGCATTGATTATCCTAATATCATATGGTATTTCTTAGCATCTATAGCTATTTGCATATTTGATTTATAGAGAGCCTTGTGAATAGTGACTGCAAAGTCCACAGTGTCTTCAAAATTGCTTGCAGGAGAGTTGTAGAAACTAAAGCAAGCAAATATGACAGAGAGCAGAAAGGCTCATGCCAAATGGCACTATAATGCCACAGAGTCCGGATATCTTCTGTCTGTTACACCCTGTGTGATCCCTGTGGGCATTTGTGGGTGTGTAAGCTTACTCAAGTGTTTTGAAAATATTTTCATGTTACTTGCAACATTGAAAGATAAATTCAGCAGTTCCCTCTTAGCTACAGACCTGGAGATGCTTTTACATACACACCTGGAAAGGCACGTAAGAATGTTCCTGATAGTTCCCACAGTAAGAAAAATAGAAACTACTCAAATGTTAACTGGCAAGGGTATAGACTGTGGAATAATCATGTAATGAGATTCTATGTATCAGTGAAATGAATAATTTATAATTAGAGCCATACAGGTGCATAAATCTCAGAAACATAATGTTCTCAGGGAAATATATGCAGAGACCAAGTTCACAAACAATTAAGACAAAGTATTCTATTGTTTTGGAAGGTGCATATATGTGATAAAGCTAGGAAAAAAATAGACATTCTGGAGAAAATAATAAACATACATTTCAAATAAGAAGTATCCCACAGGGTTGAGGGCTGACATGCACTCTATGAAGCAGGAAGAAGCAAGTAGATCTTGAATAGTCTTGTGAATGCTATTGTTAGGTTTTCTCGAGTTTGTTCTATTATTAAGCTTTATAATTTACATGCAGTAGATAATTTAAACCCATAAAATTTTTTATATTTTAAATGATTTTTTTTGTGTAATTCACCAGTAAATGTATCCAATACCATTAGCCACTGGGGAAGTGCAAGGAAGAACTACAGTTGGGTACTGGAGAGAGGGCTCAATCAATAACATGCTTGTCATGTAAATACGCAAGTTCCAGCCCAGCACCACACAAACACTCAGGCTGGGGGTGGGGGAGCAGGGGCACATGGCTGTAATCCCAACACATCCCTCAGGGCAGCTCCTGAGGAATGGAACATACCCAAGGTTTACAACTGATGGGAACTTGTGGAAGGAGAGGCAGAGGGAACTCTGGGAAGAGATGGGGGGAGCAACTGGAGCCTCCTTAATTGGTGGTGGAATAAAGTGTTGCAGCTACTGTTTCAGTTTCTCAAAAACTTCAAGTAACAGTTCCACTCCTACTTACATATCTAAAATCACTGGAAACCAAGATTCAGGAACCAGTGCAGTGATGGGCATGATAGCTCTGCTCACCACAGCTACTGTCCATGAATAGATCGTTGCATGAACAAACAAAAATATGCAGTGGCATATTACTCTCCTCTGGAAAGGAATGGCCCTCTAAGGTATGTGGTATGCATATGAGCACTCTTCCAGATGAGACAAACAAGACAGAAAATGTGGTATGGTTTTAAGTATGTATTGGACATAGAATAAAAAAATCCAGACACAAAGCTAAGTGGAGGTTACTGGGGCCAAGAGAAGAAGTAAATAGGGAGTTACTGTCGAGTGAGTAAGGAGTTTAATTTGAGATGATGAAAAATTTCTGAAAAAAAATAGTGCTGGTGTTTGCACAGTATTGTGAGTGCCCGGGTGTCACCTTTCTACTTGTAAAATAGTTATAGTAAAGTGTAATATGTATACACTTAAGCATAATAAAACCTGAAAAAAGGATAGAAAAATACTTTATGAAAAAGAATGATCCTCACTTGGAAGTATTAATAAATCATAACCAGTCAAACAAAATTGTTATGAACTATTTCAAGATATTTTGGAAAAATCACCTATAGAATTGTTCTAATGTTGTGAAGGTGTGGTCATTATTATTTGACTAAGAAATGGCATTGAAAAGGAACATTGGAAACCTTCAATACTGATTTATTAAATGTAAGGGATAAAATGGAATGCAAAGATGTCTTCAAATTTTGGAAGTTGACTAAGAAATTGAATTTCAGCCTTTTATGGATATGAAGTTAGTAAAGAAAATGTCCCATATTTACAATTTAACTCCTCAAGCAGCCACTGTGCATTCATGTTGTGTTGCCAGGCATGGGACTGACATTATAATGAGGTAACAGACAAGTCCCTGCCACTGAGGCATGATCTTGTTGGGATACATATGTGTCAACAGACACTCACGAGGTAATGAGGTGAGCACCACAGTATACCCAGGGTGTAGGGAATGCTGCAAGGCACTCAGTGTGAGGAAGGAGGATAAAGAGAATGAACACATTCTGAGGGGTGTCTGAAACCAGGTGTGGACAGGAATACCAGGCAGAGGAAATGGGCCTCCTCACACACAGGAGGACCAGAATGTGCTGAGCCTGGGGCTTGGAAGGTTCAGTGGACGAGTGTTTAGAGCACTGAGAAGTCCTGCAGCTGCATTAAACTTAACAGTTGTGAAACAAAATTCAGCCTTATCCTGGAAATATTCTGTTCTTGCTGAATGAGTAATTTGGCTTCCTTCACAATAGTTTCAAGCTTATCCATTTGCACTGTCAGTCCACAGTTCTGGTTCCTATGCCCCCACCAGCTTCTATTTACCAATATAGAGTGATGGAACAAGTGAATGATACCTGAGAGTAACAATGATTTTGGCTTCAGGCTCCAATTAGACTGAAAGAAGCTGGTACAGTGCTCAGACTGTCCTGGTGACTCAGCCACTTGCCTCCTTATTGAAAAAGTAGCAAAGTTAATCAAACCCTCAGTACTCAGATACTCAAAATATTCACATGTACATGAACAATTAAACATTTAATGAATATGCTTACCTATGTAATTTTCCACTGATGTTGCACAGGAATAATCCATAAAATACTGGAAACTCAACACAGGTAAGTGTGATGGTCAGCTTTAATGCATTGCCAACTTGAATCAATGTAGAATCCTTTGTATGGAGAATCTCAATGAGGAATTGTCTACATTGGACTGGTATATATAAATGTCTGTGTGCATCCATTTCTCTTTGGGGCCCTTATAGAGCAAGAAATAAAAATCATAAATCACTGAGGTGACATACATTGAGAGTTTCTAGAGATGTTTGAACAGAAAGGACTCACCTAGTATGTGCTGGGGTCCTGAACTGAGTAAGAGTGGGAAATGGGAAATGCTATCATTTCCCTCTGATTCTTGCTCTGCCCAGATATGAGAAGGTTCCCATTAACACCCCATGAGCCATCTATGCCTCCATGCTTTCCCACCATGGTGGACTGTCCCTTCCAACAGTGAGGCCAATAAATGTTTGTCCCTTCAATTATTTCTTCTTGCATATTTGATCATAGCAAGATCAATGAACTAGCACTGGTGTGTAGAAGTCAGGTCACACTGCCAAATGCTAAAGAAAAGCAGGTGTGCCTCAATAGTGAATAGGTTCTAAATAACTCAAGAGATTAAAGGGAGTTTCACCCCTGACAACACAGCATCATTTGATCTTGTTTCATTAGTCAAATGATTCAACAACATTCCTTGAACCTTTTGTGCTGAGGATTATCTTGAACCCTGGGAATGAGATTAATTCAACATATGGCCTTCTCTTACACAGTCAACACTCTGGTGATTGAAACAAACAGGATTTAAACAAGTACCTTCTACTTCTCTCTCTCTCTCTCTCTCTCTCTCTCTCTCTCTCTCTCTCTCTCTCTCTCTCTCTCTCTCTCACACACACACACACACACACACACACACACACACACACACACAAGGGTTTTGGTTTTTTTTGTAATTTTTTTTCTCTTTTAAGGGTTTAAATCCATGGCTTCATACTGGCTAAGCAAGTTTTCTCCCTTTAAATTACATTTCCACCTCCATCAGCCAATAAGTTCTTTGGAGAAAACTTTAACAGAATAGAAGACTATATAGTACAGAATCATCAGGAGCTGGTAGTACTGCTATATGATAGGATCAGCAAACATTTACATAAACAGTCAAAACTCCACACAGACACCACAGTGCTGATGCTAATGAAGCAGAATAGTGTGTCCAGGACATGATGATCCATGATGATGCTTACAATGCCGCACAATGCCTCATGATGTTCCACGTTTACCTAGTCCTTCCTGGAATTCATCTTTGTAACCACAAAATTCTTATTAGGTCTTTGAAGCCCAAGAATTCTGGCCCTACCATGTTGTAGATGAATTTCTAAATGGTCTCATTAAATAAAAAACACAGAGCCAAATATAAGGGTGAAAGCCTTAGAGAGAACAGGGAAATAGGGAAAGTCACCAGCCAACCTTACCTCACCAACTCTGCAGCTTCCAAGTGCGAGTTACTTCCTGTCTACCCACATCTATATGCCTTGCTGTTCTGCCATCTGATTTGCTCTCTGTCCAGCTATATCACTTCCTCTTCCTACACAGTTGTGTCACTTCCTGTCTGTCTATACAGTCCTGCAGACCTCCATGGTTAACTAGTATTAGAATTAAGGCATGTGCCACCATACCTGTCTCTGTTTCCAGTGTGGCCTTGAACACACAGAGATCCTACCTACTAAGTGATAGGATTAAGGGTTTGTGCTACCACTTCCTGACTTCTTTGTTTACTTATAATGGCTGGATTTTTCCTCTGATCTCCAGGCAAGCTTTATTTATTAAAGCATAAATAAATATCATCACACCATGTTGCCTATATGATTATACTAAATAATTTACCTTCTTAATTACTGTTCCGTTTGCTTTTCAGAGAAAAGAGTGGAGCTACTCAGTCTTGTAGGTGAAAGTTTTCCTGTGTCCTGCCTGATTCTGCAGCCACTCAGACTCAAGTAAACATGCAGAGGCTTATATCAATTAAGAATTGCATAGCCATGGCCTATGGCTCTAGTCTCTTGCTAGCTAGCTTTTATAACTAAACTCAGCCCATTTCTATTAATCTTTTTTGTTGCCACATGTTCTGTGGCTTTACTTGTGTGCCATTACATGCTGCTCCCTGGATGGCAGCATGGTGTCTCTCCTGCCTCTCCTTTCTCCTTTCTCTATCTCCCTTGGATTTTTCTGCCTGGCTCCATCCTGCCCTGTCATAGGCTCCTGCAGCTCTATTTATCAACCAATCAGAGCAACACATATTCACAGCACACAGAAAGACATCCCACACAGTCTATTTGATTCTGGACCCCATATGCTACTAAATGCCACCCATCAAGTGCTGTCAGATAACTGTGGTTCATTGGGAAGTCAGTTCTATGCTACTGGTGGAGCTAATCCAGTGGTTTAAGGTCCAGTCTTCCAGTTTTTCAACAGTTTTGTGAGTACCAATATCTCTGTCAAATTCAATTTCCTCTTTATGCTGAATAATGGCTAATGAATCTGGTTTTTCCATGTCTAGGTGAATATTGCATTATGTGAATCAGGGCTTTTTGCATACCACATTATGATCTTGCTAAGGCAAGACAGAAAGACAGAGAAAATTAAGACAGAATGGGAAAGAGTTTCCTACTCCTCCAGATCTGTTAACTGAAATTTAAGAATTTTGATACAGCTGACCAAACCGTTACAAATACCTCATATATGAAACCATTCTCCTTTTGCTAAGAAATATCTTTGGCAAAATTACTAAGATGTCTAATGAAGCCCAGTTAAGACACAAAATATATCCCTTAAACTCTGTGACCTTTGATTATAGTCTCATCAGCACTCCTTTCTCACCGTAAACCTGAGCAGCAGGCCTCATAAACCACCCACAACCTAGCTTACAAAGGGAATTTACATGGGAAAAAATGAGAAGCTCACATTGTTATTTGATTTTTAGACATTAACCTTTAAACCAAGATATACATTATATTCCTTGAACAATGTAACTTCAAACCCCACAGAACTGCACATCTGGCTATTTCTAAAACACTGAAGTGTGTCTCTTAACAGCTACGTCTTCTCTAATGTAATGGTAGTTTTCCTGTGTCCCACCCGGCTGTGCAACTGCTTAGACAGAAGTAAGCACACAGAGGCTTATGTTAATTAGGAACTGGATGGCCTATGGCTCAAACCTCTTGCTAGCTAGCCCTTATACCTTAAAAAATGCATTTCTGCATACTGTTAGTCTTTTCTGCGAAGCCGGAACCATTACTCTAAATACCACACATAATATTAGTTCTTTATGCACCAGGTAGTCTCTACACCTTTGTCCCATTAATCTGGACTGTTGCAAGCCCTTCCCGACTTTTAGAAGCTCACCAGTGGCCTGGGATGTAGCCCCACTCTGCTCGCTCTCCATGAAACCCCTTTGCTTTGCATTTTTTTTTCTAGCAGAGTTACAAAGCAAAGTTTGCTTTGAGTGAAAAGGGAGGTATTCAGCAAACAAACCCAGAACTTATCAGACCAACACTGAGCTGACAAGAACCAACAGGACCTACCACAGATTGCTGGCCATTGTTCCTTTATTACTGAAATGTTTAAACGAAGCTTGTCCCATCATCACTGCTCAGATGTGTCTTACAGGAAGCCTTGTTCTTGCTTGTACAGCAGTCTAATGCCCTCTCTTGATTATGAGGATGCTGTTAACACATCTTCTTCCATAGGACTACTTTGTCTTCCCCTAATGGGAGCACTGAAAGCAGATCAGTATCAGTCCTTTATGCTTGCCCATTGAAAGCCAATTTCCATGCAGACAGTACCCTATGAGCAGCTACCCTCAGCTCCCCACTTCCTTCAACTTCTCCTAAAGATTTAAATGTCTTCCTTGGGAAAGAATGCTTCATCTTCATGCTTAAGCACTAACCTACATTTCAAGTAGCTTTCCCATACCTCTCTGAGACTAAAAATAGCTTCTATCTTGAACAGGATGCCATGGTGTATTTTCATTTCCAGGACAGTAGTAAGCCCAGTTTGCCTCTGGCACTTTCTTTTAATCAGCAGATTCAGACTAGATTTCAACTGGCAAGCATCAGCATGTCAGTGGGGGTTTTGTCTCTTGAGTTTTAGCATCCAAACTGTCACCAGCTCTGTGATAGCTCAGTTTTGTGGTGTCAGTAGCACTGACATATAGGAGGCAGCACTCATTAGTAATGACCCTGCACTTGTTTCTCAGGCTTGACTCTCAGACTTACATAATAACATCCAGAGGACCTGCACATTTAAATGGACTGTTTCCTTGGGAGGCAACTCATTCAACAAGGGAAGAAATAATAGGTGTACTTTAAGAATACTCAGGGTTCTATGTTCCTCCATGTCTTGGTGATTTAAATAATGTCCAGACCTTCTCATCTGGCAACTCTGTAGCCTTCTACTGTTAACAACAATGTTAATGGTGCTGCTGCATAAATAGTTTCCCTGTAAGATTGTCTTAGTTAGGGTTGACTATTGCTGTGAGGAGACACCATAACAGCAACTCTTACAAAGAAAACTTTTAATTGAGGGGGCTTGCTTATAATGCAGAGGTTCAGTCCCTTATGACCATGAAGAGGAGCGTATAGGCAGGCTTGGTGCTGGAGAAACAGGCAAGGTCTGACATCTTGCTGGCAACAGGAAATTGACTGACAATTACACCAAGGTAAGCCTGAGAAAAAAAACCCTCAAAGCCCATGCCCACAGTGACACACTTCCTCCAATAAGACCACATCTACTCCAACAAGGCCACACCTAATAGTGCCACTCACTTTGGGGGCCATACCAATAGCTCTCAATTCATTTACAATAAGGTTTTGTTCACTTGTATTGATTTGCTTTGTTTTTCAAGATAATCTATAAATTCATTTCTGAAAAAAAAGCTTTTCAAATGCCAATGTGTATAGGTTAAGATTAGACATGAACAATAGCAAAATAGCGGTTACTTTTTGGATTTAGTTGATAAGCCAGCTGGATCACTTCTGAGATCCCTTGCTGGAGCCAAGAAGCTGACTACTAGGCTCAGTGTGCAGTCTTTCCTGTGAGTGACCTCTTGGTGGTTGAGCTTCTGTGTGGAGAGTTACACCTCAGACTGAATCAAGTAACTGGTTGAAACTGGGCTGCAAAAGCTCTAGCCTGTGACTCAGATGTCATTTAAACACTTTTCCAGATGAGGCCCCTTTTCTAAGAGTATCATTGTTTAATTTTCTTCTGTGTTAAACACTGTTTTCTCATTTCATAGTTACTGTAGATGAGTGTACTCCATGAACTTTCTTTTACAGTTTTATTTGTGTGTTTGTGTGAGTCATGAGTGCTGAATGCCTAGGTTTGCATGTACCCATGTGCACACAGGCAGAACTCAGAGGGAGATGCTGGGTATGATTTTTGCTGTCTGCATTATTGCCTTGAGGCAGAGTCATCCTTTCAGTGATGTTGGCTAGACTGGCTGGCCAGAGAGCTTCTGGGACCTTCCTGTCTCCCTCTATCTCACCCCCTTACTGCTCATACCTGGACTTTTATGTGAGTGCTGGGGATTTGAACTCAGGTCCTGTTTCTTATAGAACAAGTACTTTCACCAACTGAACTAATCCCCAGCCCCTCAATAATTTTCTCTCTAAAAATTTCAGTTTCTCATTTCATAGAACTTTACCTACTGTGCATAGTATTTAGATCTGTCATTGTTTTCTTTAATGCTTTATTATGTACATTTTCAAGAAAATGCCCAAAAAACCAGAGAAATTATTTATATACCACCATGATTATACTATGGATAATTTTATGAGATATGTATCCATTTATCCATTTTTATTAGTTACTAACATCTGAATATTTAATTTAAAACACAAGAAATCACGATGAAGTATAAAATTACAATGAAAGTTAAAATTTATGAAAAGAGACTGTGTATTATTAGGATATTTTGAGCTGTCTCATGTTGTGTTTATTCAGCCAAAATTTAATGAGTGAATGAATCTATAGGTTTGATGACTATTTGGACAAAAATCAAGCTTTATGACATGCAACACAACCATCTCTGGACATAGCAACAGCCAATGGTTGCTTCCTCAGCTTTCCTCACCAGAAACTTGCTGAATAAATCAATCCAACATGCCATGAGGTCATAGACTTCCTTAAATGCTTCCTGCAGCACAACCCACCAATCACTCCTCTCTGGGAAGTTGCTACAACAGCATACTTGCTAGTGATAGATAGAAGCTTGAGAGGCAGTTGAAAATTCAAGAACACATTCATGTAAATTCCAATCATTGCTCTATTGCAAAGCTTCCAGTCCTGGGTTCAGAACATTTTCTCAGGTAGTATAGAGTCACAGTAGTAGAAGGCCAAAGTTATCAGTCTGCCAGGCAGTATTCAGATCCTTGACTTCTGGGAGCCAACTGCAGGCTGTGGGCCTGCATTATTAGCACCACTGGATTTCATATAGAGTGCAGGAACACAAGCAGGAGGGAAAGTATCAGGATTGGAGAGAGGGGGTGCTTTTAATAAATTAATCATATGGTTGTACCAGCTACAGGCTAGACCATGACAGAACAGAAGTCTCTTCCTCTTCTAACTTCAGTTAACATGAATCCTTTTAAGTGTGAATAAGCAGTGGAATTAGTATAAAAGCAAGGTGCCAAGTTGCTATGATGTCAAGTTTTAATGTTGAACCATTAAAATTATAGTGATTTGGACAGCCTGCCAGCCATCAGACAAATACAAACTCAGTAGTGTATAGGTTGTTTTAATCTAACAGTTTTGATTCAGTGTCTCTTAGCAGCCCAAAAATGTAAAGACAACACAATAACATATAGAATCCAGATTCTCTGTGTATTTTCCATCGTTACATGGCTTATTATATTTCTTTTATATTATCCACTGGTGGGACAGAACTGATTGGCAATTGAGACAGAAAAACTCCACCTACAAATGGCATCTAACATCTAGCTAGATCCACATAAGACAGACAGAAATGGGCCAAATGTGGCTTTCTAGTTTCATGTCTCTCATGCTGGCTGTAGTACACAAACATGTCTCCTGGAAGCTGCCCTCAACCACCATGTGCTAAGCTGAGCAATGTTGGCATTTGATATAACAGTTTAAGGTTTGTCTCATGGATCAAAAACAATACAAATATACACTAAAGACAGATTCAGATGGAACAAAGAACCTCTGAGTGGGTTATAGTGTGTTTAAAAATATACACAGGCTTGGGAGAGAGGAGAGAAAGAATATAAAAATAATTTAAGAATAAAATAATAAATTCCTCTAAAATGAATAAAATAATATAAAAATATAATAAGACATGTAAAGATGGAAAATACACAGAGAGTCTGGATCCTGTATGTTATTATATTGTTTTTAAATTTTTTGGCTGATAAGAGACACTGGATTAAAGCTGCTAGATTAAACCAATCTATATGTTTAAAAAATGTCTTGACTTGAAAATGTAAGTCAAAAGGTGTATTGCTTTGGGGGAAAGGTTATGCTTTTATTTCCACAAGAAATGAGAGGCTATGGATTCAATCTGAGTTAAGGAAAATCAGGTTTGATCAAGGAAGACCCCTTGAAAATCCTGGCTACAAACATAAAGAAACAAACCTTAAAAAAAACCAAACAAACAAACAAAAAAACTACAAGACACATGATGTATATTCAACCTGCTAAAACACATAACAAAAATAATCTTTGGCTGACATTATATACTGTGCCCAGTCTATACTTATGTTAAAACAAATATGTATGTTACCTTTAAAAGTTTATGTATTTTCAGAGCAAGAGGACATCAATAAAAATGGATGGCCCAGGTGATCCAACATCCCAAACAGCTTCAAGGCTGCTGACTGAGATGATCTAGCCTCACAGAATGCTCCAGCCAAGACCTAACAATTATCCTGATTTTCTTAAGGTTTCATCAAAGATGTCAGTGGCTCCAAACAATGGGTAACTCATAAGACAAATTTACTTTTAGTTCATATGCGTGAGTTTCTCAAATTTAACACTTCCAACTATTCAAAGGTGATGTCAAAGTTTTTTTTTTCTGATATACAAAGCCATTTCTTAACTTGAGACCCTGAAAATCAAAATATAAGTTTTAAACTTCCAATATACAGAGTAAACAATTTTATTCCATGCAGGAGGAATGAGGGTACAGCAAGAAAAACCTGGACTAAAGCTGAAAGAGCAAACCACAAAGTCCTCTCCCCAGGTCTAGTCTCTGGGCCCTTGGTGCCATTACCTGGCTTTCATTGGGCTTGCTCCAGGCCAGCTCTCAGGACCTGAATCACCTCTCTCTTGGGCTAGCTTCACTCCATGCCTGCAGTTCTCCAAGATGCCTCATGTTCTTGGCATTGTCAACATCCCGGCCTCACATTTCCCCTTCATGGCTTCATATAACTCCTTTTTCAAGGCTTCCTTGCAGAGACTTCACACATTGCCTGGCCTCCACTGCTTTGAGACCTTGGTGCAAGCCTCCATTTGCAAGCCTCCATTCCTTTCTAACTTTTGCATTTCCCATGCCTGATAAATCAGAGTCATGTGGACAAGGCTGACAAGTTATCCTGCCAACTCCACTTAGAATCTGGTTACCTTTTACCATAGTGGTTATGACTTCTACAATTTCTGGCCACTAAACCTGACAGTAGTTCTCTTGGTAGTCATTTCAAGCAAAGAACTCCTTCAGGGGGAATCTTCAGCTCAGTAGATCTCAGTTAGAATGCATTTGTATTTTTATAGGTTGGAATCTTCCACCGGTAGAGTTATCTTTAAGATACCTTCTATATTGTCTCATTGTGTTAATCTTTGTAATAGTAACACTTGCTTCCTCTGCACATCCCTGGTGTGTCTACTAACACTCTTTTTATTTTCATTAAGCTGCATGTTTTTCATATTCTGCTCTCTTGCATTTCACTTCTAATGGCATTGCACAGTGACAGTGTCAGAACCTGAGTGCTTCCCTGTCTGGAAATCTCCTCCACAAACTGACTAGTCTATTACTTTTCATTCAGTCTCACTCAAGTTCCCAGGCCATGAGAAGAATGTGAACAGATTCTTTGTCAAATGTAACCCAAATGGCCTCTAGCTTGTTAACAAATGGAGTCCTTGATCTCCTCTGAAACCTCACAACTCAGATCTCTGCTGTCTGAATTTCTCTAGACCAGTGGTCCTCAACCTTCCTAATACTGTGACACTTTAATATAGTATCTTCTGTTGTGGTGACCCCCAATCATAAAATTATTTTGTTGGTACTTCATAACTGTAATTTTGTCACTGTTATGAATCATAATATAATTATCTGACATGGGGGATATCTGATATG
>CABHPR010125813.1:2273-23996 GCA_902168415.1 Peromyscus melanophrys | reverse complement strand
ATGGTGGGTCGGGTGCGCGTGCGAGCCCCGGAGCTAGGCGGGCTGGGCCGGGCCGGGCATGCGGCTACCGGCTTTATAGCTGAGACGCCGGGCCGGGCCGGGCTGGGCCCCTCGAGCTGCGCCGGCCAATCAGGAGTGGGAGCGGGTCCCGGGGCGGGGCCTTCGCCCACCGGGGCACCGGGACCGAGACGCGGGAAGACGAGCGGGCGCGAGGGGCTTGGAGCGCCCTGTGCAGCCTCCAGGGACCGCGCGCTGGGGAACCGGGCGCCACCAGCCCACCAGGCGCGGGGAGCCGACCGAGCCCGCGCCGGGGCGTCGGGCTGAAAGGCTCGGCAGCCGGCGGGGAGGACAGCGGAGGGACGGCCGCCGCGACAGGGCGGGAGTCGGTGCGGGAACGGGTTAACCGTCCTCTGTCAGGACTGAGCTGATGAGAAGCAGCGAGCGAACTGCGGGGCGGCGAAATCCACCGCCCTGTGCCTACACTTGACGGCGGGAGCACGTCTGCCATCCAGTATCGATCCGGACTGCGCGCGTCTGTGATACTATGAGAATTCATCTGGGGAGAAGGGCTCTCGGCGGCGCAGATCGTGCGTGCTGGCAAACCTCTGGAGCTCAGGACGCTGCACGGTTCGGGCACCGAGCTCTTGGCTGATAAGTGCCTCCTCCCCCGGGGGAAGAGGGGTGGGGAGGGGAAGGGATCTAATTTTCGGCTGTCCTCACATAAAGTGGTTTCTCTGTTCACACTTTCCACTTAAGCTACCCAGAGGCATGACTTAATGCCTAACTGGCCTGTTTAGCATGGAGGAGATTGAGTGAGAAATGCTGGTAGAATCGGCATCGCATCTGCTGCCCTGGACATGACAAGAGACGACTGCAAAAGATGTTCTGGTAGACCAAACTCAACAGATTGTCGTCTGGCCCCCTGCCACCAGCCCGGCACATGGTTGTTGTTAAGAACCGGAAGAGATTTGAAAGTTTGTAATACTAACTGAACAGTGAAATAATTAGCCAGTATTCGGCAGAGGTACGGTGCCAGCCTTTATAACAAAAAACTGTGCAATGTGAGAACAGGAAGGAGAAAGAACTGTGCTCAATGCTCCTCACTCAACAAAACTGGCGGGAGAATCGGGCACGGTTATAGTGGAATTCCGGCTAAGAGTCCCATCAGTGAAATAATTTTACATGGAGGGCACTGCTGAAGGAAAGATACACACACACACACACACACACACACACACACACACACACACACACACACACACCAGCAAGATGTCTACACTACGCAATAGGTAGATTAAGCCAGAAAGACAGTAGATGACTAGCAAGAGTTACACAGTACAAATTCAAGCCAAAGCCTTGCAGATTCCAATACCTAGAGTCTTTCTATTATACCTGTAACTTCAAACTACTTCTTTAACTGCCTCTCACACTGAGCAATAAGTCTTATAGTATACACACACACACACACACACACACACACACACACACACACACACGTTTCACAAAATAATACTTAACAATACACTAGATTCTCGGGTTTTCTGATCAGTCCCATTGTATTTTTAGGACTGGATTAAGACCAGCAGTTAGGGTGCTTCCCATTAAAGAGCATGGAGTCGTGTACAGTAAGTGTGATATTTTGCAATCAAAATTCATATCCTGAATGATTAAAATGCTAGGATCCTAAGCAGGTTGATAAACTCGGTTTCCAAGTTGATCATTTCTGACATGTCAGTTACTTATGACACAATTTCTAACTCAAATTTCTCTCAGTCCTTCCTTTTATTCCTCCTTCTCATGACCCAGAAGAATCTGTGATGTAGAAAGATAGGTGTAAGGGTTCTAATACTTTAAGATAGACCCTTGCCAGGAAGGCTTTTTCCCTGACCCAAACAGCATCACCACATGTTATCCAAAAGCTCCAGTAGTCTCCCCACCCCCACCCCTTCAATAACAACCGTCTGGGAAATGATACAGCAGAGTACACCAGGAGCTTTTAAAAAGACATCCTTAATCTGCCACTTTCTGGGAAATATTTGTAAAGAAATGTTTACCACCTAGTATTGGTGATTGTAGATAATCTGAAATTACCTCAAGGAAAACATTGTGAAGCTGAAGGTGATGAGTTAGCCCTAAGCATCAGATAAAAGTACATCATGTCATTAGGAGCAAGAGCAGGACATGAAGGTGCTCATGTACTACAGAGCTCAACTGTGGAAGAATAAAATGCTTACACTGGCAGGGAAGGATGCCAAAATATTGTTGTAATGTTCATTTATTTAGTAAGACTTTTAAGAGTTTTGGGATCTTTTAAGCGCCCTGCAAAAAGTATACACAACTCTGGTGATCAGAAGGAGAGCACTCCTAAGAGTTGAAAAATAGAAAGACTTGAAAAGTTGGTAAAGGAAAGAAAGGTCTTGCTGCACACCTCCTGCTTGGGAGAAACCTGGAGGATTCTTCTAAACACCAGCAATCCTTTCTGTTTTCTCACTAAAACATTAAGATACAGAGGGGGATCCAGAAAGTGTGTGAAATCTTTGTGGTACGCACCTCCTTTCTCTTAATACTGCCAACGTGCTCCTCCTTTTAAACACACAGGACCTTCCTCTGCTCCATTACACTTTGACCAAAACTCATACAAGCTGAACATCTCTCAAGATTTAGTTCTCTAGTTGTGAAATAAATTTGACTTAAATTAAGAAATTTTGAAGGAAAAAAGGGAAAATGACAGTTGAAAGGAGAATCCTGGGGAGGAAGGGGGACAGGAGAGGGCATGAGCCCAATGTAATCCACACACGCTATGTTGCTTAGTTTTTGTCAGTTTGGCATGAACTAGAGTCACCTGGGAAAGAGGGAACCTCATTTTTGGAGTTCCCCACATCGTATGAGCCTCTGGACATATCGATGGGTCTTTTGTTTGTTTGTTTGTTTGTTTGTTTGTTTGTTTTGTTGTTGTTGTTTTGTTTTTTGAAACAGGGTTTCTCTGTGGAGCTTTGGTGCCTGTCCTGGATCTCGCTCTGTAGACCAGGCTGGCCTCGAACTCACAGAGATCTGCCTGGCTCTGCTTCCCGGGTGCTGAGATTAAAGCCGTGCGGCGCCACCACCGCCACCACCACCCAGCCGATGGGTCATTAAGAAATGATTAATGATGGATGTAAGAGGGCCCAGGCTCCCCTCCCTAGGAAGGTGGGCCTGAGCTGTATAAGAAAGCAAACTGAGCATATCAAAGGGACCAAGTCAGTAAACAGCATTCTTCTGTATCCTCTGCTTCTGTCTGCCTCCAGGTCTCTGCTTCCTTTCATGACGGACTGTAGCCGGAAGATGAAATAAACCCTTTTCTTTCTAAGTTCCTTTTGGCCGTGGTATTTATCAAATCAATAGAAAGCAAATTAGGGCACACTATATATGTGCCTGGAAATGCCATCATGAAACCCACTTTTGGTACAAACAATATAACATCATCACAGCAAAATAACCCCAAAATTGGGAAAATATTTTGGAAGAAAGAAGACCTCTCTTGCCCTGAAATCATGGTGTATATGAGACAGGCTCAGTGACCCGTCCTTTTTAATCTCTTGACTGTCTGGGGCTTGCTGAGGAACAGGTTTATTTCTTCTGTTTCTTCTGTTTCCTACCCTGTGACTTCTGCTTACAAATGTTCCTGCAAAAACTAACATCATTTGTCACTATTAGAGGCCATGGTTCACAAGGACTTGAAAGTCAACCGTAGCTCCAGAATCTAATTGTAAACTACCAATATTTTCCCCTAAACTTAATCCTGTCTAGGTGTCTCATTCCTATGCCAAACCTCAAAATCTTTTGGCTCAAGCTACCCCATACTCATCCCATTAGCAATTCTTATCATTTCCGCCTTCAGACCATTTCCTGACTCTGGCTCCTTCTCAGGTTTCCCACTGTTACATTCTGCCTGCTGCCTCCACCACCGCTCTCCACTATGTTCTTCGGAACAGAAGGAGCCTCACTATTTTTCTCCTTTGCTTGGAAATGTCAGGTGACTTCCCACCACATTTAGAATAAAGTCCAAAGACATCAACTCGCCTACAAATGTGTCTGGCGTGTTCATAACCAGGCCCCTGGTTGGTTGGTTGGTTGGATGATTTTCCTCAATGCTGGAGATTTAACCCAGGGACTATCACATGCAGGTGGTTTACCATTGAACCAAGTCCTCAAGCCCTTACCCTCGCTGTTTTAAACCACGTTTCCTACACCGCTGCTCCTCACTCCATCTATTCCATCCACACTGGTCTTCTTAATTTCCTCAGATGTGACAAGCACTCTCCTACCTTAAGCTGTTTTCTTCTGCTAGTGCAGAGGTTCTCAACCTTCCCGATGCTGCAACCCTTTAATACAGTTCCTCATGTTGTGGTGAACCCCAACCATAAAACTATTTTCATTGCTACTTCATAACTGCAATTTTGCTACTGTTATGAATCGTAATGTAAATATCTGTTTTCCAATGGTCTTAGGTGATCCCTGTGAAAGGGTCGTTCGATCCCCAGAGGGGTCATGGCCCACAGGGTGGGTCTAGGTAGCCATCATGCTCCTGGGATTCAGTCTCTGCTTCCAGAGAGCTGGGATTACAGGCAGGCTCCATGTCCACCCAGCTTTTAATGTGGGTGCTGGGGATCCCACCTGATCATCCAGCTTTTATGTGGGTTCTGGGGATCCCACCTGATCACCTAGCTTTTATGTGGGTGCTGGGGATCCCACCTGATCATCTAGCTTTTATGTGGGTGCTGGGGATCCCACCTGCCCACCCAGCTTTTATGTGGGTGCTGGGGATCCCACTTGATCATCCAGCTTTTATGTGGGTGCTGGGGATCCCACTTGATCATCCAGCTTTTATGCGGGTGCTGGGGATCCCACCTGATCACCCAGCTTTTATGTGGGTGCTGAGGGTCCCAACTCTGCTCCTCATGTTTCTGGGGCAAGTGCTCTATCCATGGAGCTGTCTCCCAAGCCCCCAGTAACTATTTTTTTTATTTCTTATATGAAGAAATGGGTTTGATAGTGCCATTTTCATGCATATACTTCATTTTAATCCCATCACACCCCCCCTCCATCCCCCCAACTCCTCCTGCTGTCCCCCTTCCATTCCACCTCAAGTCTTCATTTTGGAAAGGTAAGTTTAAGGGCTGTCTTGGAGCAAAGCTGTGGGGCTGAGGAGATGATGTGGAGAAATTGAGAGGAAAATGAACTGTGAGGCGAGTAGGCCAAGCCAGAAAATACTATAGGACATGATAAAAAATAATGTGGGCCTAATCATTACAATGCTGAATATATTTAAATAACTGATTGAAAACTGTGTAATTACACTTATCTGAGTGTTCTTCCCGTGTTAAGCCGCAAAGTAGATGCACATTTGAAAAACTTGAGAGTGGAGAGAATGTACCACTTGACCTTCACTTGGCTGTGAAAGACTGGCTGCCTTTTGAAACTGGGATTCATTTCAAGAACTATAAGTAATGAGAAAATAGCCAGCTTGAACTCACAGGAAAGGGTTTCCAGTGCCGTAAGATGTCACATAGGAGAGGCATTTTAGTTTCCAGTGGGCAGGGTGCGTGCTGGGTCATTTCAGCCAGCCTCACTCTCTGGAACACAGTCTTCCCCTTCCAAGACAGCTCACACACTGATTGTGCCCAGTGTGTAGCACTCCCACATCACAGGTACTTAAAGCCTTTGTCAGTGTGTACAAGATAGCTCCCAAATACTATTACAGATTCTCCTGTGAGCATACTTCCTTCCCTCCTTCCTTCCAGTCTCAAGAGAATAAGTACTTTCTGAAATGGATTCACAACACAGAAAAAAAAAAAAAAAAAAAAAAAAAAAAACCCTCAGGTTTGAATCCTAGCACTGCCATTTACTGGAAAATTTAAAATGTTTTTCCTTGGCTTCCAATTAGGCATTGCAATATGTAGAATAGAATTACACGAGATAAACTAGAATCCTCCGCAATGTTGGCTCATGGTCGCGTGTGTCTTGGGAATCCAAGTCTCCGTAGTTGGTGGTGTAAACTCACAAGGGCAGAGACAATCCAGTCCACTCTTTGTCTTACAAATAATGTATGTATGCTTGTTCCGAACAAGCATCCTGAGCACCTTGGACCCTTGATGAAAGCATCGCCTGGCTGGGAGTGTAAGGCCTTGTCAGTCTTTATTTGCATATGTATACTAAGATCCAGTTCATACACTTGAAAAGAATATGCGTTTTGCAACTGAACATGCCAAGACTAGGGAAGTGTATCTAGGTGCCCGCCCCACATGGCAAGTTACAGATTTTTCCCTTTGTGGTCTCTCAACTTCTACTGCATACAGTCTCGAGACTCACAGTCTCAAGATTCATATTCATTAAAGCCACATCTGTTTAGCTGACTGAACCATTCACCACCATCAACTCTCATTGTCTGCAGGAAGGTTTTCTGCCATCAAGTGCGTTGGCTGGTTGGTTCATTTGGGAGACACATCAGCTTTCTTTTGGTTGTTGTCTCCAAGGTACGTCTTCATTTTCAACTTTTCTTTGCCATTACATCTTCAATGAGTCCTACTAATAACAGTCCCTATGGTTTTTGTTTGTTTTTGGTTTTAGCCAGTGATGGTTTTAACGTAACTGAACTTTCAGCCCCTTTCCTGTGCCTAATGGCTATCCTATTTGGAATGAAATCTGCCCTCTCTCAAAAGGCTTTGCATTTGCCCAGTTACATTTCTTTTTCTCTCCTCTTCTCTTCCTTGTTAGATTAGTGTCCAGTCCTTATACATACAATGCCTCTTAACCAGTTTTAAACCTTCACATACGTTCCTTTCTGGTTTTTAAAACTAGATAATGCTTTAATCAAGCAGAATCTTTCTTTATAATAAAAGGACCTTAGACCACCTGAATGCCACCTGTGCTTTCCTGACTCACGCTACACTCATGCTGTGTGGTTTAACACTCTATGTTCAAAGTCCACAACATGGGCCGAGCTCCGTTCCCAGCACCACATTGGGGGTTCACAGTAACCTCTGGCTCTCCATGGGCACACAGACACATTAAAAAAAAATGAATCTTTAATATAAGAAGTGCAAGGTCCCTCTCAGCTTGTACATCAGCCTTGGACTGTAGGAGATCCTGTCTCCAAAACAAAACAGATTTAATTTATTGATATATATTTCCATATGTGTACATACATAGATTTAGCAGTGGCAAAATAGATTAGCTGCAGTATATCTGAAATGTTTTTATTTTTAACAATCAGCCATTACATTTACATTTATTTGTTTTGTGTATGTCTGTTGGTGAAAAGACAACTGATGGGAGTCAGTTCTCTCTCCACCACGTAGAGCCCTGGGATCAAACAGGACAACTGTGTCAACTCACTGACCCTGAAATACCCTGTTTTATCTATTACAGAAATTTAGCTTAAGATTCAGCGTATTTTTAATTGTAGATATGTGTGTATGTCTGGGGTGGGAGGTATGTATATGTGAGAATGCAGGTGCTCATGGAGGCCGGAACAGGAAGCTGGGTGCTGGAAATAAAAATGCGACCTCTGCAAGAGCAGTACGTGCTCTTAGCCACTGAGCATCCTTCTGGGGTTTTTTGTTAGCACAACCATAACACCATTGCATTGTTTATTGCCCATTTGTACCAGAGAAAAGGCAAGTGTTAGTAGCTGCTGCTCTTCTGAAAGTAATGTGCCTTTATCCCGGCTGCTTTTAATATTGGGTTGAGAGGAAAATCAGAGCTCTTCTGTGACCTTTAAAATTCTGTTAAAATATTTAAAACTTCCAACTGTCAGTTATAAACACACAAGAAAACAAAAGCTTATACACTGAGAACCAGAGAGTTTTATTCCACTGTCAAAAGCAAGGCAGTTTGAGGGGCCGAGTCGATAGATGGTTCCATGGTTTAAGTGTCATCTAGAGTCCAGATCCCAGAACCGACCTAATGCCTGCCAGCTGTCTTGGCCTGCGTGTGATTCCAGCCAATACTCCACAGAGCAAGCTGGCTGGCAGGACCAGACATCCCCGCAAGTTCCGGGTTTGATGGGGAGAACAGAACACAATGAGTGATCCAGCGTGATTACCGACAGCAACCTCAGGCCTCCACAAGCACGTGCACCCACACACATGGGTGCCCACACACATACAAACATGACACACACTTGCAAGCCACATGTATTTGTACACACGTGAAAATGAAAACATTGTAGTGTGAACAGCACTTTGCCCTTTAAGTAGTGTTTGCTGATGCATGTCTTTCCTGTGTCAGGGTGACTGGTCCCACCCCTCTTAAATTTAGATCGGCGTCTACTGTTTGACGGTTCATTTTCTTTTTTTCTCAATGTTGTAAAACATTCCTGTATTCACGATATATCCTTTCATGTGGAGTTTTTCTCTCTTTGGGGACATATTCATGCTTTTTGTTGCAGCTTCTTTCCTGGGTGGTGGTGGAAACTTGCCTGCACCAAGTTTCTCTGAAGCGTTTCTAGAACAGCAGCGGTACCAGCGCCCCACCCCCACCCAGTCAGTCTTCTGCGGTCACGTGTGTGTTCAACTCAGAGACTGTGGCAGCACTGCCCTGTTCACTGCTCCATCCTGCCTTCATCTCTGCTGGCCACTTCCTGCTCTTCAATTCTGTCTGCTTCTGTAAAACGTCGTGTGGGTGACATGGAAAGATCACAATGATAAGCCTCAGTGTGAGCATATAACAGATGCATGGGGACCGATGATCAAGCCGGTCAGCCACTGGTCCTGAGGCGCACCAGTCCTGTGCATGAGATGCAATGTCTGTGCGTGTCTGTGCACCGGTGAACTATCATGGCATGCAGTTGACATGCAGCTGACACAGTGTGGTGACTGAGAACTGAATTATGCTGCCGTAAGATCTGCTATTGAACCAAATAATAGGTATTGCAATTTGAGTCTATAGAAATCATGCACAAAAAAAAAAATCCCACTTGGAACATTGACAGACAGGCTTAAAGCTGATAAGAAACAATCCATCTAAATTTACATCAGATAATGAACCTTACCTCACCAAAAAAATCACCATCTTTGCATGTTGAGGCCGTTCCTAAATCTTTGTTATTTGACAACATCAACCTTAAAATGCATCCAGAGTGATAGTTTTAGCAATCACGACAGGTTCCCTGAGGACCTCATAGTTTAAAGCCAGGCATGGTAACACGAATCTGTCACCCTGGCACTTAGGAGGTGGAGACATGGGTTCAGGGTCATCCCTGGCTACATATCAAATTTGAGGCCAGCTTGGGATACACAAGGTCCTGTCATAATAAACAAACAAGATCCCCACAGTTTGATACTATGAATTATCCAGCAGGTTTTCATTAATTGTTGGTGCACATGTAATTTCGATTTGCTCATCCATCCACTTGCAGTCACAGTGGAGTTGAGTTCAGCATCCGATAAAACATAACAAATAGCACAGGCTGTCTTCAAGACAGTCACAGAGGTCCATTCGATGGCAAGCCAAGAGGTGCTGGCTATCCCAGGTCTTGCTGTTGGCTGGTGTGATCTCTCTGTCTGTCTGTCTGTCTGTCTGTACCAGCAGTTGCATTTTTTTTTTTTTGCAAGCCTTCCTGTTCTCGGTAGGAGTTACCAAAGCTGGTCTTTCATGTACTTTGTACTTTTTGTTTTATGATTACAGGTGTGTGTGTGTGTGTGTGTGTGTGTGTGTGCGCGTGTGTGTGTGTGCTCACACACGTATCATTCATGCCACACTGCACATGAGGAGTCAGAGGACAACTTGGGGGAGTCAGTTCTCCCCTTTTATCGTGTAGGTTCTGGGGGTGAAACTCAGGTCTTCAGGCTTGACGGTAGGTACCTTTGCCACTGAGTCTCTGCACTGGCCCTGGTCTTTTATGCTGGTAAATAAACTCAAGCTGGGGCTGTAGCTTGGTGGTAGAGCACTTACCTTGGAGGCACGATCCCTTAGGTCCCGTCCCCAGGACTGCCTAAAAATAAAAGTGTAAACATATTCTTCATTACTACTTTATTACCTTTTAAATTTTTAAATTTAATTATTTCTTTCTTTACTTTGTGGGGGGGGGGGCACACAGCACTGCATATATATGGAAGTCAAAGGGCAACTTTATAGAATCCATTCACCCCTTCCATCTTTAGATGGGTTCCAGAAATCAAATTAGGTGATCAGGTTTGAATGGCAAAGAAATCAAATTAGGTGATCAGGTTGGAATGGCAAGTCCCTTCCGCAGCTGGGCAACTACTTCCTATTTTATTATCTTATGGTCTGAAGCTGTGAAACCCAATAGCTGAAGTCCTCATGGCTCTTTGGGTTATTGTTTATTTGATGGAGTTGGTTTCTCAGTCTGTGTGATCAAGCTTGCAGGGGAAGGGTTGTTTCAACAGTGGTTTCAGGCCCAGGATGAAGGTATCACACTATAGAGAGGATCTATATTTGCTTCTGCTGGACACCGCAAGCCAGAATGCTTTCACCTGAGTTCAAGGCTTGAGACTCAGTAAAAGGCAATTTGAATAAACCAATAAATGCTGAAAGACTTGGGTCCCAGCATCTTGTAGGGGAAGATCTTTTGTCAGACCTCCTCCTTTATCTAGGTCCTAGTCTCTGTCTCTCTTGTCCTGCACATCTGTCAAGACAGATCTTGGATTATCATGGGCGGGGAAATTCCGTCAGGGAAGAGCAGCATGAATTCTGTGCTTACCAGCCATCATTTCTTCACTGTGGCCTAGTAACACTGTCCTTTCAGATCTTTTTGTGCTTTAAGAATGTTATAAGGGGGGCTGTGAGATGACTCAGCGGTTAAGAGCTCTGGCTGCTCTTCCAAAGGACCTGAGTTTAATTCCCAGCACCCACGTGGCAGCTTACAACTGTTTGTAACTCCAGCTCTAGGGGATCCAAAATCCTCACCCAGACGTGAATGCAGATAAAACACCAATGCACATAAAATAAAATCTTTTTAAAAAAAAAGACTGTTGTAGGAGCTGGAAAGATGGCTCAGCGGCTAAGAGAACTTGCTACTTGTCCAAAGGACCCTAGTTCAGATCCTAGTACCCCTGTCAGGCAGCTCACAGCCACCTCTAACTCCAGCTACAGAGGATCCTGTACCCTCTTCTGACCTCAGCAGACATCTGCACATATGTGGCATGCATACTCATAGACACACACATACACATACATAAAAATATAGAGTTTTTTCAAACTTTTTATTGAAAAACAATTTTCATACAATATATTTGGATCATTTTTCCCCACCCCAGTTCCTCTCAGACCCTCCCAGCTCCCTACCCACACAACTTTATGTTCCCTCTCTCTCAAATAAAACAAAACAAAACAACAATAACAACAACAACAACACAACAAGAAACACACCAGAAAAAAAAAAAACAGAAAAATGAAAATCAAAATAAACAAGCAAAAGGTCAATGACAAAAAAAAAAAATGCCCAAACAAAGCAAAACAAGACAAAAAATCTACAAAAATACCACTGAGTTCCTTTTGTATCGACCAACTCCTCCGGGGCATTGGGGCCTGCCCTGAGGGGTGGTTAATATACCCAGTGAGACCTGATTTCTTTCTACTTGTCTTTTACATGTAGGAAAACTATTGTTTTTTGTGTGTTCATTTTGTATCCTGTTACTTTGCTGAAAGTGTTTGTCAGCTGCAGAAGTTTCCTGGTGGAGTTTTTAGGGTCTTTTCTGTCTAAAACCTGATTACGTAAAGACACTTTGACTACTTTCTTTCCTATGTGTATCCCCTTGGTCTCCTTCAGTTGTCTGATTGCTCTAGCTAAGAAAGACTTCAGGTACTATAGTGAACAGAGAGGCAGAGAGTGGACACTCGGGTCTAGTTCCTGAATTTAGTGGAAATGCTTTGAGTTTCTTTCTGTCTAGGCTGATGTCGGCTGTGGGGCTGATACAAATTGTCTTTAATATACTGAAGTATGTCCCTGTGTCTCTAGTCTCTCTCGGACTTTATCTTGAAGGGGTGTTGGGTTGTGTCAAAGGCTTCTGCATCATAAGATGATCATGTGGTTTTGTCTTTCAGCCTCTTTATGAGGTGGGCTATATTTATTGATTTCATGTGTTAAACCACCTCTGCACCTCTGGCATGAAGTCTACTTGATCTTGGTGGATGATTTTTTTCATATGTTCTTGAATTTGCTTTGCAAGTACTAAGAATTTGTGCATCTACCCTGCAGCCAGGTGATGCTGATCTGAGTGGTCTCAACGGGGATATGGTGGCATCCAAACACAGGCTGCTGCTGAGGACCATGTCTGGGTCCATGTTGATGTCCATGGCCCATGTCACCACCAAAGGCCACATAGATGCCTGGTCTACCACCTGAGGCCATGTTGGGGACCAGGAACATGCCACAGCTGGAAGTCATGCTGATCTGAGAGGCCAGGGTATCAGTCGGGCCAAGCTGCTGCCGGAGTGTGTGGGGGGTGGGGAGTGGGGGGCATGTTTGAGTCTGTGACCCTACAGAAGCCAGGGTCTGCGTCAATGTCAGTGGCTCCTGTTACCACCGAAGGCTATGTAGATGCCCCGGGTATGGGCCAACACCATGTTGGTGTCTGAGGGTCATACTACTATGGAGCCATACACATTGGGGTGGACTGCACTGCCACTTAGGGCCATCGTGGCGTCTGGGCACAAGCTGCAGCCAAGGGCCATATCTGGGTGCATGGCCCTACTGCACCCAGGGTCTGTGTTGATATCCATGGTTCCTGATACCATTGAAGGCCAGGCAGATACATGAGGTCTGGGCTGCCACCTGGAGCCATATTGTTGTCTGAGGGCCACCTTGCAGCCAGGGCAATACTGATCTGAGTGGCCTGCATAGCCACCCTGGGCCATGGTGGCATCAGGCTGGGATACTGCAGAGGACCATGTCTGGGTCCATGGTTCTACAGCAGCTGGAGTGTTTCGCTTTGTTTTGGTTGGTTGGTTCATTTTTTTTAATGGTTTTGTTTGTTTTTTAATTAATACTGATATTATTATTTGTATCTTTTATTTTATTTTAAAATCTTATTTTTATTATTTCTTTTTTAGTTTTCCATGGGGGGCCACTACAAGGGTAAGGGGCAGATATGGAGGGACTGGGAGATGAGTGGCATTGGAGTGCATGATGTGAAATTCCCAAAGATTGGGATGTCCATGGTCCTTGTTGCCACCAAAGGCCACAAAGATCCCCAACTTCAGGGCCACTACCTGTGGCCTTGTTGGAGGCCAGGGACCATGCTGCAGACCAGGCAGATCAGGGTGGCCTGTGCTGCCACTTGGGGCCATGGTGACATCTGGCCCAAGCTGTTGCTGACAGCCATGTCTGGGTCCATGGCCTTGCCAGAGCTGAGGTCTGTGTTGATGTCTGTTGCCCCTGTTACCAGAGGGGCCCATGTGAACCATGTGTTGAACCATGTGTTGAAGTATGTGGACCTAGCTGAGCTGGCCCAGCCCCTTACTGGCCGAGGGAGAACCCTTCAGGCCCCTCACCAGCCCTGGGATAACGGACTCCCATGACCACAGCACGGGAAAGCTGGCCACACCCCCAATAGGAAAGTTGGTCCTCACACGTGTGAAAGCTGGGCCCACCCCTCACCATGGGCGTGGGAGAGCTGGCTCTGCAGCTCGCCTGAGGGGAGTGGTCCCAGCCGCCCAACTGACCAACTCTGCTGCCACCCAGGCACATACCCAGGTCTTTGAGTTGGCCTACCCCAACATCTACCCCATCTATGACCTGCGGGAGTGTGTAAAGGGACTGGTCCTGCCGAACCATAGCCGCAGGATCTCCAGGACTCGGGGCAACAGCAGACTATCCAAGAAGAGTTTCGGTGAGGGTCCAGTATTGATGGTGTGCCAGAGGCCAGACACCTTGCACCTGACCAACAACACATGACACAATGAACATTTGCAAGGAAAGCTGTTTGGACAAAGGAGTATACTGCATGATACACAGCAGCTACCAATGCCACTAAGACAATATGAGGCGATGGAGAGGCGGGAAAGACCAAGGAGGGGAGTGTTTTGCTTTGTTTTGGTTGGTTGGTTCGGTTTTTTTTTTTAATGGTTTTGTTTGTTTTTTAATTAATACTGATATTATTATTATTTGTATTTTTTATTTTATTTAAAATCTTATTTTTATTATTTCTTTTTTAGTTTTCCATGGGGGGGCCACTACAAGGGTAAGGGGCAGATATGGAGGGGCTGGGAGATGAGTGGCATTGGAGTGCATGATGTGAAATTCCCAAAGATTCAATAAAAGAAATGTGTTAATGAAAATATTTTCCATCTATGATCATAAGGGATATTGGCCTATAATTTCCTTTTTCACTGGGTCTCTGTATGGTTTTGGAATTAGGGTAATGGTAGTTTTATAAAAAGAATTAGGAAAAATTCCTCGTGTTTTCTTGGGTGTGGCTGACCTCTTCAGACTGACCTAGTGACTTCTGTATTGCTGGGTTTTTAGATAGCTATTGCTTAAATTTGGTTTTATTGTGGAATGTCTTTCTTTCTTCGTCCACTGTGATTGAAAGTGTTGCTGAGTGTAGTAGTCTGGCATCTGCGGTCTCTCAGAGTCTGTAGAACATCTGTCCGGGTCCTTCTGTGTTACAGATTCTCCATTGAGAAGTCAAGCGTTATTCTAATGGGTCTGCTCTTACACATCACTTGGTCTTTTTCCTTTGTAGCTTTCAATATCTTTTCTTTGTTTGCGCTTTTAGTGTTTTGGTTATTGTGTATCAGTGGGAGTTTCTTTTCTAGTCCCATCAGGTGTTTTCTATGTTTCTTGTGTCTTGAGAGGTGTCTCCTTTATGGACTGAGGGGATTTTCTTCTATGATTTCATTACAAGTATTTTCTGGGCCTTTCTCCCGTTTCTCTTCTCCTGCCTCTCTCCCTGTGAATCATAGACTTGGTCTTCTCATAGTGTCTGGGACTTCCTGGAGCATTTGTGCTTGGAATTTTCTTAACTTAACATTTTCTTGGACGAAGGGGGGGTTGTTGTTTTGTTTTGTTTTGTTTTCCAAGAGAGGGTTTCTCTGTGTAGCCCTGGCTTTCCTGGAACTCTCTCTGTAGACCAGGCTGGCCTTAAACTCACAGAGATCCACCTGCCTCTGCCTCCCGAGTGCTGGGGTTAAAGGTGTGGGCCACCACCGCCTGGCCAGTATGGGTTTTCTTTAGTGAGTTTATTTCTTTGTTAAATTCTTTCATGTCTTGAATTGTTTTCATTATTTCATCCAAGTGTGTGTGTGTGTGTGTGTGTGTGTGTGTGTGTGTGTGTGTGTGTGTGTGTGTTTTCAGATTTTCACACATAAATAAGGGATTTATTCATGTTCTCTTTCAGGTCCTTGAACATATCTGTAATTGATACTTTGAAGTCCTTGTCTCATGCTTCAGCTATATTGCATTTCTCAGGGCCTGCTGCAGTAGGGTCACTGGCTTCTGGAGGAGGCTTATTGTCTTGGCTGGTAGTGTTTACGTTTTCGCTCTGGGATCTAGGCATCTGGAGTTATGGCGTGTGGGGTGTTTCTTAGTGTCAATAGTTGGTTTTGTCTTTGTTGGATGGGTGTTCCATTTTTTTTTGTCACTACTGACCTCTCTGGATCCTAAGCAAATGAGGTGGCTGTGGGGTTCCCGGTTGAGCCTGCTTCTGTGGGTCAGCAGGTGATGGAAAGGAATGGAGAGACGTTAGGTGGAAAGGCTGAGAGGGGCCACCAAAAAGAGCTGGGGCCACCAAGATCCTCACCAGAGCAAGAATCCCCAGGGAGCAGAGTTGGAGTGGGGGGGGGGAGCTCCGGCAATGGAGATCATAGTGGAGGAGAGGAAAGACAGCGACAATCATCTACCTGAGTCCCAGCCCAGTGTGGTCACTGGGGGGAGAGGGGTGTCTGGTAGAAAGTGTTTCTGAGGACCTGTGGCTGACACAAAGGGATGGAGACGGGCTAGAGAGAAAGCCGAGAGGGTCGGCACGGAAGAGCTAAGCCGGATCTGCACCAAGAGCTAGAGGAGATATAAAAAAAAAAAAAAAAAAAAAAAAAATCCAGGGTCAGCAATATGGTTTAGTGGGTTAAAGTGCTGACAGCCTGGTGACGAGTTCAATCCCTGGGGGCCATGTGGAAGAAGAGAAATGACTCTTGACCTCTGACCTCTGCACTCAAATTATGGCACACACACAACTACTCAAATGCACTTATGGCGGGTATGCACACATACATACACACACAGAGACAGAGGCTGGATAATAATAAATAATAATAGTAATAATAACGTTTTAGAGAATGATTTGAAATCCAGCTTTTTTTCTTTTCTGTGTTTATCAGTGGTTTGTCTTCATGTATGGAAGGCAGATGCGTGTGTGTCATACCCCAGAAGAACAAAAGAGAGTGTCGGGTCTGGAGCTGGAGATGGTTATGAAATGTGAGAGCTGGGAACCAAACCCAGGTCCTCCACAAGAGCAACAAGAACCCACTGAGACAGCTCTGCTGCCACAGCTCTTTTCCTGTTTTTACTGGAAGGATGTATCTAAGAGTCCACTGTTATTAGAAGTACCACATTGGACATCTTCAAAGTTTTTACTAAATATTGCAAACTATCCTTCAGAATGCCTATCTGATGTCGGTCAGTAAGCATGAAAGTACCACTTCCCCATTTCTTTGGTTATGTTCTGTTACTTATGAGAGAAAAAAATGTCAATTAGATAAGCTAAAAATTGTTGTCTTGAAATAAACTTGCATTTATTATTGATATGATTCAACATCTTATAATCTGTTAAAGTGATATTTCACTTTCTTTTATGCTAGGAATCGATCTCAGGGCCTCCTGCATGTTAGACAAGCTCTCAACAACTGAGGCATATCCTCAGTCTTTCTTTTTGTGATGTAACCTCTCTCCGACTTTCTGTTACATAGCTTTCTTAGAGTCCTTTGGCTGTTTTACAGCTGGAACCCACCAGCAAAGCTACACTACTTGTTAGAATTCGTAAATGCTTTCACAGTGGTTAGAGAAGGCTTTCCAGTGCTCTCAGCCACTTCTCCAGCTTCATTCAAATCCACCAGCTCAACTGGAAGGTCCAATACAATGGGCTCTCGGGGCCTGGGTTTAGATCTGTGGCCCTGCCTCTTCTCTGACTAGTTAGTAGCCACCTCATAGATAATTACATTTTTTTTATTGTCACCCTTGTGGTTATACATAGAAAATATACAACAAAATAACAATTACTATGGTTATCTTCTTTTTTTGCAGGGGGGGATATCTTTTTTTGAGACAAGGTTTCTCTGTATTTCCCTGGCTGTCCTGGAACTTGCTCTGTAGACCAGGCTGGCCTCTGTAGCAGGAATCTTAAAAGTTCTTATTAATAAAAACAAACCTGGAGCCAGGTATTGGGGTGAACGCTGAATGATCAGGGAAACAGAACAAGCCACAGCTTCCTCACCTCGCCAATTCCTCAGGTGATCCTGTTTCCTCAGACTGGATGCCTCTCAGCTGAACTGTTGCTCAAAAGCCTAAAAACTTAACTAGCCAAAAAGCTTTTAGTTTCTGGTCTTCAAGCCTTATATAACTTTCTGCTTTCTGCCCTCACTTCCTGGGATTAAAGGCTCACTTTCTGGGATTAAAGGCATGTGTCACCATGCCTGGCTGTTTCCAATGTGGCCTTGAACTCACAGAGATCCAGACAGATTTCTGCCTCTGGAATGCTAGGATTAAAGGCGTGAGTGCCACCATTTTCTAGCCTCTGTATCTAGTGGCTGTTCTGTTCTCTGACCCCAGATAAGTTTATTAGGGTGAGCAATATTTTGGGGAACACAAAACCACCACAGGCCTCAAACTCAGAGATGCACCTGACTCAGCCTCCTGAGTGCTGGGATTAAAGGTGTGCACAACCACTGCCCATCTTCATGGTTTTTTTTGGGGTGGGGGGAGGGTTGAGACAGGGTTTCTCTGTGTAGTTTTGGTGCCTGTCATGGATCTTGTTCTGTAGACCAGGCTGGCCTCAAACTCACAGAGCTCCACCTGGCTCTGCCTCTCAAGTGCTGGGATTAAAGACATGCACCACCACCGCCCGGCTCATGGTTATTTTCTTATAAATTATCTTTCAGCTCTTAAAAATCTACAAGGGAATTTATTTACATAACATTTTCACTCAGCTTTACCCTGCTTTAGGAACCACCCAGGCTTACAGTACTCTATCATAATGCCTTTGTGGACAACCATAGATTCCAAATTCTGCGACCCTTAGTAGAGGACAAAATCATAGCTCAGTCCAAACAGTTGTGAGGTATTTTAGACAAGGCTCTCACTGTGCCCCTCCGAAGAAAAGAAGAGCTGGCATAAGTAGACTAAATCATTTTCATACTTCCTTACAATGTTGATCTGTAAAGATACTGGCCCTTTTCATTGTCTGTGCCAAATATATTAGCTAGACATTATGATCTGTTTTACGATTATTCTGGTTTAAATCTGATAGGCACACAATTGCATTGTTATCTGGGCGGCATCTTCCAGCATTCAATTACCCTACTCCCATGCAGACCCACATCAAAGGCTTTTACAAACATTTAGATATATGTTTGTCCATGGAGTTTTCTGTAGCCAACAACTTGTTGAGTAATTTTATGAGACTGAATAAATCAGATTTGCCTGGCATTATCTGTCTTCATAAACAAATGCTTTCCACTGCCCATCACATTGTTATCTAAATGATTTCAGATCAATTTGGCTAGCTCTAACTTGGACAATTGCATTCTGCCAGCCCCAAACTCCCTCTGTTTTTCAACTGGAGACATTATTCTTCCTTTCACTTAACAAAGTGTTCTGGGCAACAAGCAGGCAAGTATCTAAACCAATCAAGCCTAGTTTCCGAAAGGTTTGTATTTGATAGGCTAACCGGAACACACTATGTGTTGTATCCATGGGAACACACTATGTGTTGTATCCACGGGAACACACTATGTGTTGTATCCATGGGAACACACTATGTGTTGTATCCATGGGAACACACTATGTGTTGTATCCATGCCACAGCTTCAGCTGGCAACATTGTTTCCTAAACCATTGAACTAGATAGCTTTAGTGTTTGACTGCGTTGACAGAAAATGTAAAAAAATAAATAAATAAAACCAAAACTTACTTTCCTCCATATGTGCTTTTAGTATACATTAATACTAGATTTCTTGGTAATTGACATTGAATTGAATTCATTGAATTGAATTTTATATCAGAAATTAATAATGAGATGTGTTAGATATGGTTTTATGAGAAATGCTATACCTGATCCTATGGAAGAGTGCTCATTGTACTTCAAGAAAAATTATGGTTGTGTCAGATGTGGTGGCCCACGCCTGTAACCCTAGCACTGGAAGGCTACCTCAGGATGATTGAGAGTATAGCCCGGACTACATAGTAAGTTCAAGGCCAGTCTAGGTTAAACAGCAAGACCCTGTCTCAAACAAACACACACAGAAGGATAGGCACTCTTTATTTTAAGATAACCAAGCAGTCCAGACATTGTGGTGCACACCTCTAAACCCAGCACTGGGGAGGCAGAGGAGGGCGAATCTCTGTGAGTTCCACGCCAGCCTGGTCTGCATAATGAGTTCCAGGCCAGCCAAAACTACAGAGTGACATCTTGTCTCAAAAACAAACAAACTAACAAAAATTTCAAAGTAAATAAGCAAAAGAACACATCATCTGGTGTAAGTACCAAAAAACTTTTAAAAAGCAATAAAATTGTTGGTGCAATTTCACTTACATGAGATGGCCTTTGAAGTCTGTAGCTGACCTTCATAAGTGGCATTTGTCTAAAACTATACATTTGACTTTGGGACAATCAGAAGAGCCACTGGCTACCTGAAAAAGTTAACGCACGTGCAAAGTGTGTTTCCGGAAAGGGAGAGAGATGATCGAACTTCCGCTTCCCTTCAACGTTCCTGTCAACTCCAGACTCAGCTTGGACTGCTGTGGCAGCTTCCTGATGTTCTGGTTTATTGCTAGAAATACTTAAAACACACCCACGTTTTGAAATCCAGTCATAACTGCCAAGGGATAATATACCCACTAAGTGTGTGTGATGCTTTGCTGGGACCTGTCGTAATCAGCCCAGGAGAGTGGTATTTGTAGGAAGATCCAAACAAGCCAGGAGAGACAGAATAAATAAAATGCTTGTCATTATTTACTTATTAAAACTATCTCCTTTACCAGAAGAGTGTAGCTGAAGTTTTTATATAAATAATAATATTCCATAATAACAACAAAGTGGCCAAAACCCAGGAGAAACATGCAGGAGGGAATTCCGAAGACCTAAGGTCACTATGTCCTCTAGTCTTTCTGCTCTCACTGGGAAGCTGTCCGTTTCCTTTTTTTAATGAAGGACATGATCGCAGGATCAATTATAATAATGCTTTCTTGCTTTCCAGTGTTGTACTCTTAGATATCAACCATGCTTCTTTAGTGAAATATATTAAATACTTTGCTGGAAAGTATTATTGAGAAGGGGAAGGATTAACATTAAGTGTTGGTTACATTTCCTTTATCTTCCACGTCTCTAGGGGCTTTACATAGGGGTAATGAGAACATTGGCCTAGATAGCATCGTGTATCGAGTTGTCAATCATTAAGAAAGCTTTTACCTGCCCCTGGTACATGGTAACTTTTAGATAAGGGACTATCATGCTTCACAATAAAGAAGATTTGTCCAAAGGCATGATTGTTACTGTTT
The DNA here is from genome assembly GCA_902168415.1 of Peromyscus melanophrys. Classification (NCBI taxonomy): domain Eukaryota; kingdom Metazoa; phylum Chordata; class Mammalia; order Rodentia; family Cricetidae; genus Peromyscus; species Peromyscus melanophrys. Next base: position 3,286 of record CABHPR010125813.1, on the reverse strand, counting down.
TTGTGGAGTAGGAGAGGTTGTTAAAGATTACAGGAAGGCTGGGCATAGTGGTACACACATTTAATCCCAGAATTCAGAAGGCAGAGGCAGACAGATCTCTGTGAGGTAGAGGCCAGCCTGGTCTATGTAGAGAGGGTTACACTGTGAGACCTTGTCTCAAAAAATCAACAATAACAATGACAACAATGATATATAAATATTCAATTAAATGTAAATACCAAAATTGTTATTATTATATAGCTTTGAAGCTGGAGAGATGGTTCGGCAGTTAAGGATGCTTACTGCTATTTTAGAGGACCCAAATTCAGTTCCCAGCACCCACGTCAGGGAGCTCACGACTGCCTGTGGTTCAGGCTGCAGGGGATCCAATCCAGCCTCTCCCGGCTTCTGAGAGTACTGCACTCACACGCACAGACACACATACATACACATAATCAAAAAACAAAAAGTAAATCATAAACAATAACAGAACAAGCCAGAACTGCAGCATGCATCTGTAACCCCGGCATGGGTGGAGAAGGAGGGAGGTGGAGGCAGGCAAGTCCCTGGAGCCTCGCTGAATAAGTGAGCTCCTATTTCAGTGAGAGAAGCTGTCTCAAAATGAATAAATAAATAAGGTGGAAAATAACGGAGGAGGACACCCGCAGTTGCTCTGTGGCCTCCATGCACACCTGCACACAGAACACATATGTATGTCTGCAATGCACACACACACACACACACACACACACACACACACACACACACACACCCTAATTAGGCATCCAGATCAGTAGACTTCATTCATACTTTCAGCAACAGCTTGTTGGCAGACCACCTCACTTTCTGGATGTTTCAACCTCCAGCACGCCATTCAGATTCATAAAGACGCGCTGTCAAACCGCCTTGAGATATTTGTGTGCTGCGCCCCCACAGCTCGGCGCTGCCTCCGCCCCTGGGGAAGGAAGCTTCTTTTTGTAGTGGGTAGCCACCACCGCAGAGACTCGTGACTGGTCAAGATGCTGAGAATAACT